>JACXGM010009123.1:11138-28099 GCA_016801145.1 Umbra pygmaea | reverse complement strand
ATTGTAGCCTAACAGGAGTCCTGTTACTGGGTAACATTGTAGCCTACTAGGAGTCATGTTACTGGGTAACATTGTAGCCTAACAGGAGTCCTGTTACTGGGTAACATTGTAGCTTAACACTAGTCCTGTTACTGGGTAACATTGTAGCCTACTAGGAGTCCTATTACTGGGTAACATTGTAGCCTAACAGGAGTCCTGTTACTGGGTAACATTGTAGCCTACTAGGAGTCCTGTTACTGGGTAACATTGTAGCCTAACAGGAGTCCTGTTACTGGGTAACATTGTAGCCTACTAGGAGTCCTGTTACTGGGTAACATTGTAGCCTAACAGGAGTCCTGTTGCTGGGTAACATTGTAGCTTAGCAGGAGTTGCTACTGTTGCTACTGTAGATAATATTGTGGCCTAACAGGAGTCCTGCGACTGGGAAACATTGTAGACTAATCTCAACTTTCTGTTTTCATTCATCTTCAGTTCACCAGGCTGTTCTCATAGCGATACGTATAAAATCATACGAAATTGTGAGAAAACAAAACATACGTTAACATGTTTCCGGATGCAGGAAAACGTACACTCGTAATGCAGGAAAACGTAACCTTACTATAACCTTAACCTCACTAATTTAGCATATAATCCCTGAACTAAACGTTCCTCAGGTACTTTAAATTGTGAACGATTGGTCTATTCTTGGAGGTGTTCCGGTAGAACGGAGATTCAATACGTTAACCCTTTAATGTTCGACTTCACCGTTTGGTATAGCACACAATGGGTTTTTTTCGCAGCAAGGACATTAAAGGGTTAAGAAACTCACATTTTGATTGGCCATATCGTAAGTCTGCCTATGCAATGCAGCAAAATTTCCATTACGTTATCGACGTCTTGCCATGAGAATGTCTTTTTAGGCACGGGAAACATTTGTTCACAATGCCAAAGAAAGTGGTAAATATCAATGATAAAATAACTAACAATATACATTATTTAATCTAAAATAAACTGTACACACAATTCCTAAAAGTATAAAGGCATTTTAATTGTTGTATATTTAAATTATTACATATGTACAGTGTTGTTACAATGTGTAGATATGAGTAGGAATGACAAGGAAAGATGATGTATGTTCTCCCTCCTTGATGCTGCTCTGCATTCCTTAGACTAATAGAGTTCCTCAACGTTTGATTTGATTTCCAATATGTCATGTGTCTTTATGATCTGAGGAAACTATTTGTCTCTTATGTAGTCCTACATTTGACAGGAGATCAGCTCAGCTTCCACATAATCTTGTGGGCCATGTGCACATAGCTTGTTTCCTCTTGAGACTTTCCAACATTCAAACTAAACAAATTAAGGAAAGGCCACGTTTTAGGATTAATAATTATTATCACACTGTCTCAATATCAATATTTGAAATATAATTATATGAAGCTTATTGGTAGAAATGTGACAAGGCACATGAGAGAGTAATAATCGACATTCCACTTCTTTTCGACGAGGTGACTTTCTAGGTTCTTTTGTCCTAAAAGATTTGCCCATTTGGCTCATACGAGTCTCTTGGTTCAAATTGCTATAAACATTTCCCAGAACCAAAAGAAAATGTCAAATCTCTAAAGTAAAGCCACAATAACAACTTTATCAGATGGTGTAATGCATGTTCAAATTGGCTACATTTTTGCCTTACATATTTTCATTGGCTGATTGAGGTGAATGAAGAAAATAGCAGCCTATTGTTATTATTTGACATATTCAAATAAGATAAATGAGTATACATTACAATGCACATCTTACCATGTCTCACAGGTCATGTAGAGCCATGTCAAAGTTACCTGTTGTGCTAAGGTTTAGGCTGAGCCCATACAGAAATCTAATATATGGCCATATATGGCCATACATATGAAAACATCTTAACATTTATTTGAAAATATACTTCCATATATGTTAATACATATTTAAATACAGAAATCTAATATATGGCCATTCATATGAAAAATCTTAACATACTTTTGAAAATATATGACAATATATTTTGATTACAAAATTTGAATCACAAAATGAGGAAATATATGTCACATATATATAAACAGAAATCTTTTGTACATTTCGACATACAGTATATGTAAATATATGTGATGATGTTTCCAACACATATGCCAATATCTGACATATAAGTACACATACATATATGACCACATATTAGATTTCCATATGGGATACATATAAAAAAGATTTGACCAAATATTTCATTGACATACATGTCATAATCCTACCTTTTATCACATATACAGTACTGTATATAACATCAATATCTCACACATAAGCATTCATTCTTGTTTAAATTTGTAGACAAATTGTTAACTGACATAAGGCAAGAATAAATGTAGCAATATTTCTATATTATTTATTTACATAATCTCATATGTACATTGACAGATATAATACATTACATCACTTATACACTCTAAAAAAATTGTAAATGCAGATATGAATGTCAAATGTGGAAATATATGTCACATGTATAAAAACGGCCAATTTTTGTATATTTCGACATATATGTAAATATATGTGATGATGTTTTTACAAAGTTATATACATATATGGTCATATATTAGATTTCCGTATGGGAGGTATGTGTCATTAATTACCTACACTATGGCAAATAGTGTATTTTACACTACAATACATGAATGTCATGTGATCCAAAACACAAATATTTTGTTTAAACACTTTACCAACACCGTTAAATGTAATCTCTATTCTTATAAAATGAATGAATTACTAACAATCACAATAGCATTTAGTTCTATACAAAATTATTCAGTAAAATGTTATGTATTCTCATTCATAATTACTCAGGTTGAGTGTCTGTAATATGAAATACAGAATATAACTTGCTACTAAGTGGCTTCTGCCAACCATAACTCCTTTACATGTAGATATTAAAGCTGTTATGTTTCTCCTATTCCCTATTTGTGTCTTATATAATGCAGATACTGCACTTTGTTTTTGAATCTTTTTTTGAAGGACATAAATTGCTTGCCAAACCTTGCCTAGTCAAAATGAATAGGCATAGTATTAGTCAAAATACATGATAGCAAAAATACTAATATCCCTAAAAATCAGTTGCACAGATTTTACACAAAAGAAGGTAAGGGATGGTTTCAGGCCCTTCTGTTCCCAAACAGACTTGGCATGCCAGTAAATGGTTGCATTTTTACACTACAGAAACTCCAGTCCAATGTAGCTCAAGGACAAAGCTAAAGTGGTTTTTGAGGCCAGGATTATCAATTAGATGTCAAACAAAGTAATTTTCTTTTTAAACCCTGCAAATGATGGCTGGACGAAATAAAGAGGCAAATAACGAAACAAGGAGAGCAAACGTAAGTAGGGTAATCTGAAAAGAGTTATTAAGTTAGGTTATATCAGTCACTATACTAGGCTGTATCTCCAGCCCTGCGCGGGTGCCTTCAGTTTTATTTGAATACAGACTTTTAGCTAAGCCTCTCCCTCTCTCCTTACTCTCTATCAGGCCACAGAGCCACATGTGTCCCTGTCTGTCCAGCTGCCACCTTCTGCCCAACCACAACCCCAAGCCCACAGAGCTGACCTCAGCAGATGTTCAAACAGGGGCCCAAGGGAGGGGGAGAAGGGTGGGGGGCAGGAAGACAGAGGATAAAGAATAAGATAAAGACTGACAGATAGATAGAGTTGAAACAAATAGACAATCAGGGAGAAATATGGAAACCGATTAGACGGTGGGAACAGAGGGAGGGGATAAATTCTACATTTACATTTCACTCATCTAGCAGACCCTCTTATCCAGAGACATGCCCCTGGTGCAACTTAGGGTAAAGTGCCTTGCTCAGGGACACAACAACATTTGGCACAGTTGGGAATCGAACAGGGAATGTTATGACTACACGTCTGACTCCCTAACCACTGAGCCACCTGATGCCCCTAGGTTGGGCGTTCATGCTTCATGTGTGAGACTGTACATGTATCCTAACATCTGCATAGCCCCAAGTATCATTTGTAGCAAATGTGATATCTACTATCTTCTCTCGTTGTCACGATTTGATGTTAACGTTGTGTGTTGTTGGAGTCCAAAGCAACGAGTGGATTTCTGTTGTTTTATTTACTCCAGTGATAATGGGATTACTTCCTGTCACCGTGTCTGAGTTTCTCTTGTTGCATGTTGGTTGGATTTTCTCAGTACAGTAAGTCTACATAGAACCATTTCTACTATTGTGCCCCCACGTTATGGGTCGTATGTATTAATGTGTTGTATCAGTTGAGAAAGGCGTACATTTGTATATTAGCTGTGTCTATGCCACGTTAAGAGCGTAGTTACCATATAATATACCACCTTGTGCACTCCTGTATCTATGTGAACTGAAAGCTTCAGGGAAGAATACCCAATTTCACTGGAGTAAAAAAAAAACTCCACTCCTTGCTTTGGTCTCCCTTCCTCAACCACCAACAACACACAACCTTAACATCGTGACACTCGTATACCTGGATCAGGCTGAGAATTAAGTAAATAGCTGTCAGATTGTTCAAATATTCAAAAATATTCCAATTATTTTTATAATATTCATTATCAGACCTCCTGGGACATGGACAGTAGATCACAGTCAGAAAGTTGGCAATTAATTTAGTGTATTGTACTGGGAATAAGTAAATGCTATCATAATTATGTAATTCATTATGATTAATTTAACGACTGGGGAGAGATTTCACAGTGTTTTACTGTAATTAATGTGGAGCGGTGTAGTCAGGTTGGCTATTATGTGTTTAGAAATGAAATATTGTTTATACATATTTGATATTAAAAGAGTATTTTAAACTGTTATTTTCAGTTAGCTTTTATTAATATAACCTGTTGAGTGTTCAGGTAAAGTATCTGGTGCTGACGACAGAGCTGCATTACAAGTGTGTTTACTCTGATTTTCTAGCTATATCTAACTACTAAGGCCACGGGACTTTGGATTCCTGTAGTACCACAACATCAGCAGAATCAGCAGGCCTCAAGGCTTCGATGGCTAATGAACATTAGCTACTCTTATCACTTTATAGTGGGGTGAGATTTGAGTGCATTTGTGACAGTTTTAAATAGCATTAACCAATTTGGATAGAAGTGACAGGAAAAATCAGCAACAATGTGTTCCATATTACACTGTGCTATAGGCAACAATACAACTGAAAATAGAGAATGTGCCATTAAAAAGTTGAATAAAATCCATTGATATGAAAGTATTAATACATCTAATTGCTTTAGAGTCAATTTCTATGGTGAACATGAACCTTAAAATCACAAACCACAAGTGTAAAGTAGTTTGTTTGGCTATACTGTACATGGTGACCCTACAACAAGTCTACAGTAGATAACAATTTTGGAAAACATGATTGAGTTAGGTAATATTGACTGGCTGCAAGTGTTGCAACCCGGACACAAGGGGCAGTAATATTAGCATAAACAGTGTGGTTTTTGGGTAGGTCATAGTGATTTGAAACAGTAGGCCCTTGGTAACATAACCAACATAGCTGAATTTCAGCCCCTAAAAACACCTCAGCACATTCGGTAATTCCCATATCAGTAAGTGACGTCACTGCAACAGATTCAAAACTACAGCTAAATTCAGGGGAGGTGTTTTGTTCTTCCTGATATTTATTTGTCCCTATTATTCTACAATTCAAAATTAACATTTTTTGGTTTATAAAATGGTGTGGTGACATCACTGGAATCATTTCTGATCACTTATTCTGGCCGAGTTGGGAATTACCAAAATTAGCTGAGAATGTGTTTTTAGTGCCTGTCGTGTCAAAAACCTGACCAGCACAACGATTTTGAGATGTTTAGGGTTCTGGAGTGTTCCTTTAACCCTAATTGTTTACATGTAATTTGTAACCACTTTAAATAGTCATAATGGACTCACAGGGAATGCATCCTGATCACGCCATGTCGATTAAAACTAATATGTGAAGCTGCAATGTAATAAACCTTTTGGGCCCTATCTTGCACCCGGCAGAGCGCAGCGCTAAGCCTGACGCAAGTGTTTTTGTTAGTTTAAAACTGACGTAGTTGTCAATTTCCTGTCCAGCACCCACATCATTGAAATGGCAAATGCCCATGGGCGGGCTGGTCTTACAGGGAGGTGTGTTCAGGATATTTCTTGGCTATCTTGAGGCTTTGGAAAGTGATTGTGCCATTGACCAACAAAAACCTGGTCTAAAGTCAATGGCGCAGCATGTCATTGTTATTTTAACAGCAAATTAGTCAAATGCACCTAGGCTTATGCACAGCACGCGTACACTATGCTTGTTGCACACACACAGGGAAGCGCAGCAACACAAAAACATGCAAAAGATTACAAATAAAAATATTACGGTGCAAATCCGCCATCTTAATAGCAATGTGCCAAGGTATAAATGCGCCTGGCTCTTAAAGGGAATGGGAGATGATACTCTGGTTTACTGCATGTTACGTCCAAAACTCACCCATGAGTAAATGAAGAAACTAAGTACGACCCTTTTTAGACCATGCATGGCGCACGGACCCTTTTTTCTGCCGTTAAACTACCAAAAGTTGATTTGGACACGCCTAAACCGCACTTGCGCCATGCGCTTCACGCCATCCGCTTAGATCATTAAAATAGGGCCCATTATGTTAAAGACCAAAATAAAAGTCAAATATGAATTTGCAACTTGATACAAGTGGAGGCATTAGACAATCAATGTAATTCACTTTTCCCAAATAAATCATCAACAAGTCAAAAATTATTGTTTTTGTTAAAGAACATTCATGCACTCAGGATGATAGGGGCTTACAGTTTAATTCACCTGCAGTTGGCTCGACTCTGGCTCTCCTGTTTTCCATTGCAGTTCTGTTCTCATTTCAGGTAATGGGGAATTCGTACGCAGGGCAGCTGAAGTCTGCTCGATTCGAGGAGGCTCTCCACAACTCCATCGAGGCCTCGTTACGCTCCAGCAGTGGAGACCCTCAGCCTATATTCACTCAGTTATACCTGGAGCCTGACCAGTATCCTAGCAACATAGAGGGTAGGTCTGTCTGTCTGTCTGTCTGTCTGTCTGTCTGTCTGTCTGTCTGTCTGTCTGTCTGTCTGTCTGTCTTTCTGCATGTGTGTCTGCATGTCTGTCTATCCGTTTGTTTGTCTGTCTGTTCTCTGCTTTGATCAAGTTTGTTATGTATACTGTAGAAACAGAAGATGAAAACTAGCAATATATGTTGCCTCTGGATAATAACAGGAAAACATCATTATAGTTATGATAACTAGTTGATTATATCCATATAATCTCACTTATTAAGATTTCTCGCAAATCTCTGCTTGCCTTTGCCTGCATCTTGGCTATAAGAGAACGTAATCTGTGAACGTGTTTGTTTATTGGGAAATATGTCATTTGTGGACATTTGTGTGTCATGGGACAGATGTAAAGCCCAAGGTGGACCTGTCGTTGCCGTGCGTGGAGCCTCCGGGTCAGGACCTGTTGATGGGCCAGGCGTCTAACGGAGTGGAGGACCTGGAGGAGCTGGAGGATGACTCTGACACTGGAAGTCCTCCACTGCCCTACCAGCAGGGCCCTGCACCAGACGGCTGCTGCACAACAGATGGTATTTTTCTCAGAAGTTTAAAACCCTTTGGATTCAATTCTCTGCTTTGGACCTCAGAATTTCGGGGCCTGCTGTGTGGCCCGGTGCAATGTTGTATCAAGGCATTCTGGGCTGGGTGACAAGGAGGATTCAATGGGAGATTATTGTGGGAGGTTATTGGATGTAGGAGAGAGCCCGCCGACGTGGGGTTCTCTTTCAGATCTGAGCTGACTGGTGTTGTCTTTCTCCTCAGGGTTCTGTCAGGCCGGGAAGGACCTTCGTCTGGCCTCCATGGCAACAGAACCGATCGAAGTCCCAGCTGGGTTTGAGCTGGTCGGTGCCAAGTCCCCCAGCGTCCCAGAGCACATTCTGCTGTGTGCTGTGGACCGGCGATTTCTACCTGATGAGAATGGGAAGAATGCACTTTTAGGTCTGTTGTCCCTTTGACCTTAATATTATAAAGCGGTCATGTATAAGTCTGTTTCAGGAAATGCAATGTTCTTGAAATCTCAGAAATATAGACACTATTCTAATCACATTTAGGTCAGACTGACCTGATACACTGAGTTAGAGGGATAGAGCAATTTGTTATCACACAACACTCTCCTTGGATGAGTCATTTCAAATGACAGATTTTTACTACTGCCGTATTAAAGATTGCTACTATTTCGATTACTGCTGCACTCAGCATTTGATTAGCCTTCAACATGCCCTCTTTATTGTGCGCATCATTTAGAGAGTGAATTAAATATTCTATTTTCTCCTGTTTCTGAGATTTTAAGTCAGGGCAATAGTTAGATTATCTATAGCATGTCTAGAATTTAATTTTGTTGTGTGTCCTGTTTTTGCAGGGTTTTCAGGGAATTGTGTTGGGTGTGGGGAGAAGGGGTTCCGGTACTTCACAGAATTCTCCAATCACATCAATCTAAAACTGAGTACGCAACCCAAAAAACAGAAACACTTAAAGTACTACCTGGTGAAGAACTCTCAGGGTGCTCTGTGCAAAGGACCCCTCATCTGCTGGAAAGGTGACGTCTCTCAAAATCTGAAGTATCCGCCTTCATTCTCTTTCATAAAATATATAATTTATGTGCACTGTCAAACAATTTTTTTTAATTTTTTTATTCAATTGCACAATACAGTATGTTCATGGTCTAAATCAGGGGTCTCAAACCGGTTCCACTGAGGGCCTAGTGTATGCTGGGCCTAGTGTTGGCTTTTACCTGATTGATTGATTAGGTCACTAATTGGTTAGGATCTCCCCTCACCTGGCATTTTAGGTCTTAATTGGGCTCTAATTGAAAGGAAAGACCAAAAACCAGCATACACTAGTCCCTCTGTGGAACCGGTTTGAGACCACTGGTCTAAATCATTCACATCACATCATTAGCGCTGACTTAACGTCAGTTATTTTTCAAATTACTGAGGTAAAATTATGAATGTCCCTGGGACACATAAAAAAAGATTTCAGAGATTTATACATGCTGTGTTTTTAATAGCCTACTTTTTGTACCTGACCAAATATTTCAATGAAAAGATAGAACTGTGCATTACTTATGCCAAATAATGGTAAGCAATGTTTCAGGTTTCCGAAGATAACACTAGGAACATTGTTTTATTTTTATTTGGCATAGTGTTGTTGTGGGAACGTGGGGCCCATTAAGGCTTGTAGCCCAGGGCCCTCAGACCAGGTTAATCTGGCCTTGGTTATGCAATGCAACATTTTCTGGCCTTGAGCTAACATCATGGATCGAATCCCATGAAAAAGATATTCCCATAAAAGAGCTCATTTGAAACCCAAAAAGGCTATTTGTTGAAATTGCTTAAAACATGTACAATAATGATGTAATATCTGTCAAATTTCATATAAAGGACCGTTATATAGCATTGGGTTAAGATGCACAGTTCAAAAATTTTACTTTGCCTTAATATCAATGGTGATTGAGGTAGAGGAAAGAAATTAAATGTTATCTACTGTATTCTGCTTTCTGTAGCTTAATTCATTTGACATGTATATAGACATGGAGATATGTCTGGATATTGGAAATTAAAGAGGCTTGTCAAGAAGCTACACCCACAGGTTCTTAAATCCAGCATGAAACCTTCTTGAAGGTTATGCCACTGTGTAAATTAAAACACTATTGAAATAATCATGCAGTATATAACCAATGAATCTATAGTTTTTTCTCTTTCACTCACTGTAAATAGACACAGATGATTGGGGGAAAAAAAAAATTAAAAAAGAATACTGTCACAAAATCCACTACTAGAATTGCAGTTGCATACAAATATATGATTGATTGATTGAATGTTTCCAGGTGTATTAATTAAAATACATTTGGTTCTCTACTCTTCTTCCCCAGACTGTAAGACTCGTCAGTTCTCCAGTAACAGTGCATCCACCTCCAAGCCGAGCTCCTCCTCCTCCATGAGCAGTAAAGAGAATGGAGGAACCAACGGACACAACTCCTCCCCTTTTTCCTTTTCAGGTAGGACGCATTTCATGGCCTCATCATAGGGTGCTTAAATATTTGGGTTTAGTTTGTTTTTTCCTTTGTATGATTGAGATAGTTGTTTGTTTGAGTTTACAACAAATGTTTTTCCAACCCACAAAAGTATTACTATTAAAACAATAAAATACTGTAACAAGCCTTTAGTTTCAAAAGTGTGGCATATCAGACTACTGTGATGATACGCTGTTTTGACATGACCTGACTCAACCTTGAACTAAGTCCTGCTCCCAGTGAGGTCGTTATGCTCTGGTGAAGGGCACAGAATTGACATCACACCCCTTCCTACTCAAACCAAAATGACATCTATTTGGACATTCTGCGTTTGTTTACGAAGCAATGTTTGTTTAAACGAGAATGATAAAGTTCACTTGAGCAAAGGAAACCATGGGATTGAGCCATTATTTTTGGTATAACAAACATTTTTGGTTTGGAGATATTTTGGATAATTTCGTTTTACACAATCCATTCTAAAGCCCACCCTGTGGTTCCTCCCCCCCCAGACTCCCCACCTACCAGAACAGCCTCTGCCTCCTTCTTCATAGCCCAGGATATGGCCCGTGACTGCAGCTTCCTGAAGCCACTGGGCTCCATACCTGGGGGCAAGACTCTCCCCATAGGTTTACCTCCTATTATTCTTCCATCATCACTGTTTCTGACATGTTTTCATCTAATGCACAGGTGTCAAACCGGGGCTACGGAGGGCCTAGTGTATGGAGGGTTTTGGTCATGCCTTTTAATAAGAGCCCAATTAAGACCTGGACTGCCAGGTCAGGGGAGATCCTAACTAATGAATGACTTAATCAGTCAGTCAGGTACAAGGTAAGAGAGAAAACCTGCAGACACTAGGCCCTCTGTGGAACCAGTTAGGCACCTGTGACCTAATGCATTAGGGTCCAATACATTATACTTCAATAATATACTGGGCCGTGTGTACATGATGCTATTTGTTTTCCTGTCTTTCTCACAATATTTTATAGATTCACAGAGGGACAAATAGCCCAATTACTTACTTACATAATGTCTCATGTTGAATAGGCTTTAGTCTGGGTATTTCTTAGGATATGAAAAAGGCTGACCGTGAATTCAGCTATTTGTCAGAATAGGAAAGGAATTGTTGCCTGGAAACAGGTTTGTTTACATTGCTGACCATCCGTTAGACAGATCTGTGTAGTTTAGATTAGGCTCTTCTGCTGATTGAAGACACACATAAACACCTAATCCACATAGAAAACGAAATCCCTGTAATTACTTTTGAAGGCTCAGTTCCACCAGCTTGTTTTTTCAAGGTTGCAAAATTGACAAGGCAGGGCTGCACATACCAATCAATGGCTTGTTGTTAATGCACACAGAGTGAATCTGAGATTGGAATGTTCCCCAAACGGAAATCAATAGCTCAGTGTTCGACTGGCTAAAATCATTTTATCCACTGCTCATTCTTTATAATAGAAAGATATCTGTCAGGAACATTGATGATCTAATAGATGCACCTGAAATGTGTTTAACAGAGACAGAAATATGTTGACTTCTGCAACAGCTATCATAGACTTAAAAAATGTAATCTTACCAAAGTAAATTTTTTAGCAGAAAATCATCTGTTTTATATGTTGTTATAATGCATCATAACATAAGACTTTATGTATTTGCAGTGCCCACAGCTCTGAGGGTGAACGGGCCCACCAACGGACTGGCTGCAGACAGCAGACCCTTATTGAGCCCCTCCCAAGTGTCTCTTGGAGCCCATGGACAGGGGTACAGAACCGCAGACCTAGGAGACAGCCCTGGTGAGAACCATTTTCTGCTACATGTTTTGTGGAAGACGTCTGGTTTTCTATTATGGGTAAAATACAACAACAGTTCTCAACCGGGGTCCCGGCCCACTAGGGGGCATCAGAGAGCTGCCAGGGGGGTCGTGAGAAGACAGAGAAAGATTATGATAAAAAATAACACAAACATTTTGCTAAATACATAATCCAGATATCACTTGAAATATATAAAAATTTAGCGAAATTGATTAATTTAATAATTTGCTTGAAATTGATAAAGTAGGAACGTCTACCAATAGGAATGTTTAATACTGCCTAGCAAACCTCACCCGACCAGTCCAAATGTTAGCTACTGTCTCGTGCATTCTCTGTTTAGAGTTACCGGTATTAACATTTTCACTGTAAAACAAAATAAACTATTGTTCTGGAATAATAAATAATGGACGTTTTTAATTTGTCCAGTGCAACAAAAACAGGATGTTCACCAAACCTTAGATTGATAAACAAACGTCCAGACTAGGAGTGAATCAATTCTGATTCCGACTCTCTTTGTTGGGATTAGACTCTTTCTCGAGTCCAACGAATGTTTGCCAGTTAAAGCAGCCGGCAGGTTACCAAGATGAGCATTTTCGTGGGCTAAACTGACGAGGACGCACTTCACATCACACAACAACGTATAATTTTTGTGTCCATAAACATAGACTTTTCTCTCCCAGTGGCATATGGGCTAATAGGTGAGTGTTATTACAACCCCAGAAGTGCCTACTTTTTCAAAGTGAGAGATTCAAAATGTGTATGTTGTCCATGGGCTGTAAGCACCTTTTACCATTCTCTCCACCAACGTTATCAAATAAAAATAACACAAATAATTTAATCTGTTAAATTGTCAGGAATCCGTAATTAAATGAAGAAAACATAAACATATCCCTTTACGTAAATCCACTAATTGTCATGCCTTCATATGCCTTCATATTTTCCAGCTCTGGAAAAAAATAAGAAATCATTGCAAAATCATCAGAGTCTATTGCTTTATATAGCTTTGATATAGGTATGTGTTTTGGTAAAACCTATGTAAGTGGGGCCTGAAACTTTGTATTGTACAGAGGGGGTCCATATTGGATGGATAAAGATTGAGAACCATTTATATTTGTGTTATTCTGACAGAAAAGAAATCAAGAAAAATAAGGAAAAAAAACTTTCTGATTGCGAAACTTAAATTCTGGAATAAATATTAAAACAGTGTTGTTATTATCTTAGGGATGCTAATACACTAACCATTTCACCGTTGTTGAATCAGTGAATTATTTGTAGAACTGTGTGTTTTCTGCAGATACAACATTTAGTCATGTACATTTTTCTCTTCATCTCTGGTCAGTCTCCTCTGCCATGACGTCAGGCCCGCCTAAGAAACGCCACCGTGGTTGGCACCCCAGCCCCATGGTGCCAGTCCCCCCTACAGCAGTTCCTGTGCCCGCCATCCGACCAGTCGTCTGTTCCACAGGTCTGATCCTCACATTTTGATCATATTTAATATTTTATCTTTGTACTGTAGGTACTCTTTCTGTTACAGCATTGTCACATTTCAATGGCAAAAGTCAGAGGTACAACAACATCACACCATATTTTGATTATTGTCCAGAGTGCTGATTGGTTCTAAAGCTGATTGGCTCCTGAATAGGTGTTGCCTTGCTATTTGACAGAAGGAAGAACACAAGATCCTTGACATTCTGTGTTGCCAGGGATGATTCATTCAGCATCTCCATGGAAATAGGGACAGAGAGGTCAGATCAGATTAGAGCCCTCTAGGACTGGATGGAAACTCGTAGAATCTGAACAAGGAGGTGTCTAGAAGGAGGACGCAAGTGAATATTAATGGCCTGTTTTGCACATTTTCACTGATAAAGTGTCTTAGTAGGCTGTCCTGTTGAAGTTTTCATTGAATAGGTTCTCTTGCAGGTGTCGGATGTGCTGCTTGAAATGCAATGGAATTGTAATCCTGGTTTGTCTGTGTTTATCAGGTTCTGTACTGGTCATGCCCACTCCTCAGCCGCCTGGAGGCGGGCTTCTTCAGCCCCAATCGATAACTGCTGGGGAGACAGTCATCGTGCCTGACAATCTCCTCAGCACCTCAGGAGTCCGCCCTGTCGTTCTCATCGGTAGAGCTCCATCTTCACTAACTGCTATACTTTCCTGCTTACAAAATAATGAATCCAGTGACATTCAGTTTGTTGGTACAACAAGCAACTAATGAAAAGATGACTGGTAGCTGCGCCACTGACGACTTGTTGTCTGTTACAGGGCACGGTACATTGCCGTACTTCTATGGGAACGTGGGGGACATCGTTGTGAGCCCCCTGCTGGTGAGCTGCTATAAGGGCAACCAGCTGACAGAGAAGACACTGGCTAGCCTGGGCTTGACCAGCAGGCAGCTGCTTAGTGTTGACACCATGATCCTGCTCACACTCCAATACCTGGCACGGCTCGGTAAACAGCTCACCATCACTGTGCACTAGTTGGGTTCCACTGTGTCAAGCGCAATGTTCACTCAAGCATAACTAATGTAATTCAATTGCTCCGAATGTTTAGCACAACCTAGATTTGATCATCACGTTCACCTAATAAAACTAAAATAGCGAGCCTGACTATGGCTTCTCTGACTTTGCCCGGACCTTCAGCGCGAGGCAGCGCAAATTGGCATAGCGCTGCCTGGGATTTGGGATAGACTATCTACCTTGCCACGTCGCACTTCAGCGACGCCCTGTGTACAGATCAGGCCCCTGTGAATTCAACCGCGGAAGTATAGTTGGTGAATGTGATCATTCCGTGCATGATCCGACTAAAGTTTTCCGTGTTGGATCAGTCGGCTTGGCGACATGTGGTTGGATGAACCATGTGAGCGCCCTTCACTGTCACTCATCGTTGAGTGGGGCTTGCTGAGCTACCAATGTACTGTAGCAGGGTTAGTGGAAAAAATTTGGACACACAATTAGGAGGGGAGAAAATGGGGGAAAATAATATAAAAAATGAATAAATGGAACTGAAATAGATGCACCAGGCCCTGCAAAAAATAAAGAGCAAGTTGACATTTTCCTGGTTCTCTTCCAGGTTCGGAGCAGATCCCACTGAGGGAGGAGTTTGAGCAGATTGTTCTGAAGGCCATGTTGGTTTGTCCTGAGGGGCCGTCCATCGCTCCGGCTCAGTTGCCTTGGCTGGCCCGCCTGGAGGCCAGTGTCTCTGGGGGCAGCGTTCAGGTCCTGATCACCCACAACTCCCTTGGAGAGGGCATCTCTGAATCCCTGCGCTCACTTTGTGATGGGCTGCCCTACCAGCAGGGACGGCCCACCTACGTGGTTATTGTATGTGCCTCCAAGATGACTGGCAACGAGTTCTGTGTGTTGGTGCTGGGTGAGTGATCCCTTATTTCCCATTTTCAGGACTATACAGTTGGGGTTAGGGATTGTTCTTTTTACAAATGTTGTTATTGTATTTTGTTCTCTTGTCTGGTTTATCTACTTGAGAAAATGAATTACTCGACACATTGCCAGTTGTCCATAACCTGTTAAAGGTACGACAGACTTTTAAATGGCTAGCACAGGGTTTCTAGCTCTAACCTGAGCACAAAACCATTATGGCTGAATATTGTGTAGTTCCACCTTTTGCTGCCCAAACAGCAGTCCCAATAATCAATAAACTGCAGTGTTCTGACACCATTCTATCAGAACCAACATTAACTTTTTCAGCAATTTGAGCTACAATAGCTTGTCTATTGGATCGGACCACATATGCCAACCTTCGCTCCCCATGTACATCAAAGGAGTCATGGCTACCCATGACCCTGTTGCCGGTTCACCGATTTTCCTTCCTTGGACCACCACTGCAGACCGGGAACACCCCACAAGAGCTGCAGTGTTGGAGAGGTTCTGACCCAATTGTCTAGCCACCACAATTTGGCCCTTGTCAAAGTAGTTCGAGTCCCTATGCTTGCCCATTTTTCCATAAAAAATAAAGTTGATAAATTAGAAGCAGGAAAAATGAGCAAATGTAAGAATTTGAGCAACTTTGACAAGGGCCAAATTGTGATGGCTAGACGACTGTCAAATTGCTGAAAAAGTTAATGCTGGTTCTAACAGAAAGGTCTCAGGGCATCGCAGTTTGTTACGTATGGGGCTGCTGTTTTGATGGCAAATTGGGAACCTACACAATATCAGGTAGGTGATCATAATGTTATGGCTGATCGGTTTATATGGGTTTCTCACTTTAATTGTGTACAGATTGGAATATGACAAGGAGATTAGGCGGAGCATATTTAATGAATACCTACTTGAACACAATGTTAATCCGTATACTACAGAATTCTGTAGTAGCAAATCATGAGTACTTCACACAATGAAGGGAACCTACAGAGGATAGTATGATATTTTACAGTTCAATACAGAATACTATGTCGTATGTCCATATGTTCATACCTGTCTTCCAGGGAAGTATCAGGCTCGGGCATTGGCTGAGGGCATGTTGACCACCAATGAGTTTCTGAAGGAGATCAGTTATGAGCTGATTACGGGGAAAGTCAGTGTCCTGGCGTCACACTTCAAAACCACCTCGCTAGGTGAGTACAGCAGACGCCAGGAGAAACCATTCCAACGGACAACTCTCAAAGGTCATTTCTAACCTATTTTCTCGGTATTTGATGGAGGGAATTTAGTCAGTTGAGACATCCGATGAATGAATAAAAGAATGGATCAAAAACATGAGCTGTGATACGAAGACATCAAAGACAATGTTTTCAGTTTGAGTATAAATACACAACACAACAATCTTGTTTTATTTTAGCAATACCCTGGACAGTTAGTCAGGCTGTCACAAGACTGAAATGGGATACTGTACAACAAAGAGATGCAAGCAGATCAATATTTGATGAGGAGGTTCTGCTACTGTAGTTTTTATGTGTGTGAGTGTGTTTGTGTGTGCATGTGTGCGTATGTGTGTATGTGCATGTGTGTGTGTGTGTGTGTGTGTGTGTGTGTGTGTGTGTGTGTGTGTGTGTGTGTGTGTGTGTGTGTGTGTGTGTGTGTGTGTGTGTGTGTGTGT
>JACXGM010009123.1:0-11038 GCA_016801145.1 Umbra pygmaea | reverse complement strand
TGATGTCACTGATCACATTCACTCCCAGGAAGCAGCCAATCTGGTGCCAGCATCCGAGTCAGGTGACCACCTCTGTCCCCCTCTTGCCCTTACTTTAAAGCTTCAACATCAGATAATCTATGGATAAGGCTCTGTTTGGCTCTGAGGTTCCAGCATGCTGACACGTCTCTCTCTCTGTCTACCAGAGCTGCTGAGTGAGGTGTTCCAGATCCATCCTCCACAGCTGAGCGTGGCCAGGAGCCTACTGTCCCAGGTGTGCTCCATAGCAGACTCTGGCAGCCAGAGCCTGGACCTGGGACGCTTCTGCAAGGTCGACTTCCTGGTTCTGGTGCCTCCCTCCCACGTCCTTGTAAACCAGACCGCTCAACGCATCCGACAATCGGGTATTCATGAGGGGCACATTGGGGATAATAACCGTTTAAAGTCAGTGGGTGGATATGGCGGTTGTCTACAACAAGTCTTCGCTATCTCTGACTTTACAGAATGTTTCTTAGTCCTGATCGCTGGCCTGTCAGTTATGTTTCTGCTCGTGTCTCCAACAGGAGTGCTGGTGGACTTGGGCATAGAGGATGCATCCTCAGCTCACCAGAGGTCTGACAAGTACGTTGTGCGTCTGGATGGAGACGTCCATGCCAAGATGGAGGCCTTCATGAGGAAGGTCAAACAGAACCCCTACACTCTGTTCGTCCTCATCCATGACAACTCCCACGTGGACCTGACCAGGTAACAGACAAACATGCACACAAATATTTTTGAAATCACTACCCTTGTTGCTATATCCATTGTTATCTAGGATGTCAGCCCCCAATAAGTTAGTATAAAAAATATCAGATGTTCACGCACACACATACTTTTGGGTAAATGTAATATTTTACTGCTGGAAGCTGCACTGATGTAGTTTTAATAGTGTTGCCTTGGCTGGTCTGTCGGTCCTTGGGCTGCACTGTGATAAAAGCCTAAGCCAAGTTTAGTAATAAATCGTGAACAGGACAGAACAACTTTCCACAAGGTTACATCCTTTTGTCTTTTTCTCTCTACATGCCTGTCATAACTGCTGTCGGTTCGCAAACCTGCTGACCTTCTTACATCTATCTTCCTGTCTCACCTGCCTGTGTCTCTCCACAGTGCCCTGTCAGGCTCTGTGTGTAACGGGGAGCTGCAGGGTCTGGCTGACAGGGTGGTCAACTGCCAGGAGGTCCTGGAGGCCATGAACCTGCTGGTGCTACAGGTTAGCTGTTTTCCCTTTACCCTGCAGACGAGGCAGTCCCGCATCAGCGTCCACAATGAGGTGCACTGGCCAGCCAAGGACAGCCTGGTAAGTGGCCCTGCAGCAGTGGCTCTACCCCCATCTAGTGGACCCTAGGTAGAACCGCATTGATGAGCATTTACGCTTACATTTTAGAGTGACTAAAAATCCCCTGGAGCAATTTAGGGTAAAGTGCCTTGCTCACAACACAATTACATTTGGCACCGTTAGCAGCAGATACTGAAAGCTGCTATTTGTACAATTACGAGCGATAACAATAGAACTACTTTCTCTTTCAAGTGACCAGCTTTGTATTTCTTGATATTTAAACAAATTTGGTAAAGCAGTTCATATGAGATAATGATTCCCTACACTATACAGTGCTTTGTTACACACAAAATCACAGTCTAAAAGACACACTGGCACGTGCCTATTGATAAAAACCGTAGAAGCCTGACTCATTATTTCCTCATTGCAATTCCTGTTCAAATAGCAAAACATGCACACCACAAAGTAGGAAATCATTGTCCCATCTAAACAGCTTTTTCTGACTGAAAACAATTATGAAATACCTGTTCTACAGCATTCTACAAGCTGGTCACTGAAGGAGGAAACCGTTTGTATTTCATTCTGTCAAAATCTGCACAGTGCACCTTTTACAAGAGCCACTTATACTGGATGCATCCAGTTAAAGAACATAAGCGCACACTAGTGTCACAGTCATAGCCACTTGTTCCACCGGTAAGGAGGTATACGTGAACAAAGGATTGGAACAACAAGACAATCACTGCTAAGACTGCAGATGTGGTTTTTATGTTTGACCCGTAGGGGGAGCCGTCTCCTAAGGAACTGGTGTATTTTGGTTTGAGGAAATACAGCAGCTCCTTGCAGTGGGGGGTGGCCAGCCCCATCCTGCGCTGTGACGACGCCTTTGAGAAGATGGTCAACACCTTGCTGGAGAGGTCAGTCCGTCATATTGGGTTTGGAGTCAGAGGGCAGTGACTGCGTTCACGTTTAAGTCTGGTGCAATTTCTCTTTACCCTGCTCTTTCACTGTTTAAAAAAAGTCTAACAAATGTGTAATACACATAGATTTTTTAAACAATTTATTCTGAATTAACATTTTGGACAATTGATGCATATTCTGGTCGGTTGAAGTGTCGGCAGACAGTTTAACCACCTCCCCGAAACGCGGTTAATCACCACCACCTGTTCTTCCTTGTTGCAGGCACCCCCACCTCCACAGTATGGTCATCAGAAGTTACCTTCTGATCCAGCAATACACAGAAGCCATGATGGCTCTGACCTCGTCCCCTTCACTGCGTGACCACATCACCCCCGAGACCCTAGCTATGGTGGAGGATCTCATCAGCGCCCCGGGCCGGGAGAGGTCCCAGGGCAGGGGTCACATGTTGCTGGTCCGTGTGCCCTCTCTGCAGCTGGCCATGCTGGCCCGGGAGCGTCTGGAGGATGTCAGAGACAAGCTGGGCCTGCAGTTCTGCTTCGCTGTAGTGCTGGGGAGCCCCGCCACCGAGCTCAGCCTACCACCACACTTTACTAACCGCCTCATGGTGAGATGGATCCTCGTATCAGCACCGTCAGGGTTTGCACCCTGGTGCACCTACTCTCATCTAAGGCAGACTGGGGAGCTGTGTTTGCATTCAGTTCTAATGGCGAGTTGTGGTGTCGTTGCAGGCCTGGCGAGCTGAGAGGGACGACTGGGTCCCTCAAACCTACGAGGATCTGGAAGGTCTCTCCTGCATAATCATCCTCACTGGAAAAGACCCGCTGGGAGAGACATTCCCAAGGTGCTTAACTCAGACATGGTCCATGATAGCATTCTATTTCAGCAATAAGGGGCGTGGTATATGGCCCGATGCATTGCGGAGAACCCCTGAGATGCCTTTTTGTTTTCGTAATAGAATTAGATCATTGAAAAGGGATGTTTTGTCTTACCTGTGGTGTGACATAACAGCATATACCATGGCTATCAGCCAATCAGCCTTCAGGATTTAAATCTCCCTGTTTATAATAACCGATATACAATGGTCATCATTTTCTTGGATTGAATCCCCCATTTCACTGTCTCATATTTTCCATACAGGTCCCTGAAGTATTGTGACCTACGTCTGATTGACTCCAGTTACTTGACACGCACAGCGCTAGAGCAGGAGGTGGGCCTGGCCTGCTCCTATGTGTCCCCAGGGGTGGTGCAGCAGCCCCATGGTGACCTGGATCCAGACAAGACCACCTACCCCCTGGATCCTGACCTGGAGCTGCACATGGAAATGGAGAGGCCTCAGAGCAACGGCAGCGCTGCTACAAGAACCTCTGGTAGGTCTCCGGACTACAGACCATGCATGTTCAGATGATGTGCTACATTCAATTGGCTTACTATGTACCTTTGCTGGTTGAGCAATCAATTGGCTCTCTGTGTAGCTTAGCTGGTAGCTCATTCAATTGGCTCTCTATGTAGCGTAGCTGGTAGCACATTTGATTTTCTCTCTATGTAGCTTAGCTAGTAGAACATTCAATTGGCTCTCTATGTAGCTTAGCTGGTAGAGCATTCGATTGGCTCTCTATGTAGCTTAGCTGGAAGACCATTCAAATGGCTCTCTATGTAGCTTAGCTGGTAGACCATTCGATTGGCTCTCTGTGTAGCTTAGCTGGTAGAGCATTTGATTGGCTCTCTATGTAGCTTAGCTGGTAGGGCATTCGATTGGCTCTCTATGTAGCTTAGCTGGAAGACCATTCAAATGGCTCTCTATGTAGCTTAGCTGGTAGACCATTCGATTGGCTCTCTGTGTAGCTTAGCTGGTAGAGCATTTGATTGGCTCTCTATGTAGCTTAGCTGGTAGAACATTTGATTGACTCTCTATGTAGTTTAGCTGGTAGAACATTCAATTGGCTCTCTATGTAGCTTAGCTGGTAGAGCATTCAATTGGCTCTCTGTGTAGCTTAGCTGGTAAGAGCATTCAGTGCTGTAAGTCACTATGGATAATGTGTGATGGTGTTGTGGTTGTATAGAAGGACTGTGATAATCATGAAATCTGCACTCTGTCTCCTGATTGCTGTCTGTTTCTCAGGCTCTCTGGCAGAGAATGGGGTCAGCTCTTCTGATGTGCCGGACTCTTCCCAGAAGCCCTCCACCACCTGCCCCCCCGTTTGCAAAGTGGGCAGCAACGCGCTGGACGACAGGACGGGTCCGGGCACGACGTCCCCTCCCCCCCATCAGGTCAAACAGGAGTGTGACTCGCTGGGCAGTGCTGCCGCCCAGCCCTCCAAAGCCCCTCCGTCCTTCTGCTCCTCCTCCTCTTCGTCGTCCCCTTCTTCCTCTCACCAGCGGCCCAGCCAGTCCACGCAGTGCGGCCGGGGCAGCAGGTCACCTCAAGTCTTTCCCCGGACGGTCATCCTGTCCCGCGCGGCCTACAACCTCCTGGCTGGAGAACCAGGGAGTCAGCTGGGATCCTTCTCCCTGTTGCCTCATGCTGATGTGAGCTGGAGCAGCCCTCTGAGGCCTGTGTTCAGTCCCCACCTCCAGGGGGCAGAGCAGAGCCTGTTTTACAGACAGTGGTCCATAGCTAGGCAGCACCATGCTGACCATGAAGCCCCGCCGGTGACGCACCCGCGACGCCTGCTGCTCAGTGGACCCCCACAGGTTACCATATTATTACTGTAACTATATCACCTATCAGTTTGCCTTACGAAAGTCAATTTACAGTGCAAGTGCCAATGTGGAATATTTAGGGGAGTCGCTGATAGCATTGCAGTCGGTTACGTCACTCAATCTAAGTTGCAGACGAAGGGGTTTCCTTGGCCTTGCAGATGCTGTGGCTTTTGTGGGCTGACAGTAATGACCTTTAGTTGGTGACAATTATCATTGTGTACAAAGGAAAATTAGGTTGAGCCCCAAGTGAGGTGGTCGTAGGGAGATTGTTACACAAGCCATGCCCTGTATCACAGAGATGCATAATTATGCGTGTTTTCCTCACCTACCCCTTCCAGGTGGATCCAGAGTGAACTAGCATTATTCCAACAAAACGACTTAGTTGTAGGCATTAGCATAAAAAGCTAACATCTTTAGATTAAGGATTGTTAGTTGTCTGAGTGGTAACAACCAGGCATTCTATTAAATAGCTTAATTAAATGTTGTTTCTGTCTGTGATAGGTGGGGAAGACGGGTGCCTACCTACAGTTTCTACGCATACTGTTCCGCATGTTAATTAGACTGTTGGAGGTCGATGTGTACGATGAGGAGGAGCTGGAGCAAGGTAAAGAGCGCTGGACCTATTTAACCTAGCTCTAGGTTTCATTATGTCTATTGCCGTCTCTGATCGTGTCTGTGGCAAGAAACTATATCCGATGTCAGTCTACTGTATGTTGACGTATGATTATCTTCTAGAGATGACAGAAACATCTAAGGACACCCCCCCAGCCAGCAACCAGTGGCCAGACATCGAGGAGATTCAGAAAATGCCTTTAGACTTGTTCCCCAGAGACCCTGCGTTTAGAAGAGCCAGTGCCGTTTACACTGCCAGCATGCCCAATGGCTTAAAAGGTCAGCAAATACCTCCGAAGCACGGCATTCATTTGTTGATTTTTAAATGTGGGGTTACAATCTAATCTTGGACGTGTGGTTAAAGGTTTGTGTGCATTACTGTTACTGTCCATGTATTGATTTTTTTAACTATGTACACCAAGCTGCAGTGTAACCATTTTGTCCAAACAGGTCCTAAACAAGAAGAACAGAGCCTATTGCCTCTAAAGAGAGAGACAGTGTCCATCCGGCTGAGTATGTTCGCAGCCCACAATGCATTTCACCATTGTGAGCAGTGTCACCATTACTGTGAAGTCAGCCCAGCCGCACAGGTTAGTGAATGGAGGGACCGCAAAGCCATCGATTAACATCTAAATATGGCTCTGAGGGGGGACAGATAGTTTGTCAGTGTCTCATGGGAGAACATGATTTATTGGTTTAGCTAACAGAACACCTGCTTCTGTTCCTGAGTCATGTTTTCCAAACCACCTCTCCTCTCTGTTCTGTCACCCATCATGGAGATACACTGGTGCTGAGAAGTGCACCATGTTGTGCCGAAAAGTGTGCCAGCAGTGTGTGACAGCTTATGTTGCGTGTGTGTAACAGTGTTATGTGTGTTTGTGTTCAGCTATCGGAAAGCAGTTTCCACGCCTTCACCTTCTGCTCGTCCATGCTGGGAGAGGAGGTGCAGCTCCACTTTGTCATCCCCAAAGCCAAGGAGCACCACTTCGTTTTCAGCCAGCAGGGAAGCCATCTGGAAAGCATGAGGCTGCCCCTCGTCTTCGCCAAGGTGGAGTGATAGAGTTGTTTTTACCCTAGGTCTTCTCACTCATTCAATTCAAGTGACTTTGAGAGGGAACTAAACGGACCATGTTCTTGCAGACTTGTAATGTGTATTGTGACCTCGGGGGTCAGAGTGCTATACAGATCATGTTATGTGTCATTTTACTGTCCAAGCAGTGGAGGCTGGTGAAACATAATGGAGGAGGATGTGCTCATATTAATGGTTGAAATGAAGGAAGTGGAATGGTATCTCACACTGGGTTTACTGTGTTTAACTTTAACTTATTCCAGTCAAGGTATTAATGAGTCCATCCTACTGATCTAGCCTCCACTGGTCCGAAGGCCATTGACATCATCACGCAGCACGGAGACTGAATTATGCACTTATGAATGTCTCCATATGAATGTCTCCTTCCCTTGTTCCCTTATGAATGTCTCCTTCCCTTATTCCCTTTGTAATGTCTCCTTCCCTTGTTCCCTTATTAATGTCTCTTTCCTTTGGCCCCTTATGAATGTCTCCTTCCCTTGACCCTTATGAATGTCTCTTTCCTTTGTTCCATTATGATTGTCTCCTTCTCTTGTTCCTTATGAATATATATTTCCTTTGTTCCCTTATGAATGTCTCCTTCGCTTGACCCTTATGAATGTCTCTTCCCTTTGTTCCCTTATGAATGTCTCCTTTGTATTTTTATTTAAAAGGGACAATGCACATCAATTGACATGTTTAGTTTACAGATATTCCCTTATGAATATATCTTTCCTTTGTCCCCTTTTGAATGTCTACTTCCCTTGGCCCTTATGGTAGTCTACTTCCCTTGTCCCCTTATGGTAGTCTACTTCCCTTGTCGGATTATGAAGGTCTACTTCCCTTGTCCGCTTATGAATGTCTCTTTCGCTCGTTCATGTCTCACTCAGCCAGAGACCAGGTTAGTGCTGAGTCTTGTTGTCATGGCAGCTAGGCCCCAGCCCTCTGCACTGTGCTCTGATAACCGTGTCTCTCCTTTCTCCTACAAGGACCCCAGCCTGTTGAAGAGCCCCATCTTCACCCCGACGACGGGCCGACAGGAGCACGGCCTTCTCAACATCTTCCATGCCATGGAGGGCGCCGCCCACCTCCACATCCTGGTGGTGAAGCAGTATGAGATGCAGCTGTACAGGAAGTACTGGCCCAACCACATCCTGCTGGTGCTGCCGGCCGTGTTCAACAGTGCTGGAGTCGGTGAGTGGCTGAGCTTTGAGGAACACATTTCATTTCGTGGAACTTTAGAATCAGTTTCAACTCATCTAAGCTTTACTATAAATGAAGAAAATACAAAACTGACCCAAGATCTGTGTCAAGGGGCACCTTTACCCTACTCCTAGTGTCTGGAAGTCAGAAAGCCAGTAGTTATTTAATTATTGACTCTTAGTAAACAATCAGCTATATGGCCCAATACTGATTAAAGTGCATAAGTGTACTGTAGTAGGTGAGAGTTCAATATGCAGACAAAAGGAATAAACTGAAAGCACCAGCAGACCAGTAGGGTGATACATTTATCAACCTATCAAGTGTAGATCTAATGGGTAAACCAATAGCGTTGCAGATATAGTGACATTAGGTAAAAGGTTAAATGACTGGAATGTTTTGCAGGTTAGACAGAACCAGTACAGTCATCGTTTGAGTTCAGGTCAATGGTCGTTGGCAAATACGGCTCTTCCATATGTATACAATCTGTGGCAATGACCCAAACACCGCTTTTGAAATTCACCTTGGCAATAACCAGGGTTTTGAATGCTTCCTAATCATGTTATGTGGCTTTGAAATAATCCTGGCAACATATAAAAAAGAATCACTGGGTCTTACCATTCTATTCATTATTGTGCTACGAGCCTGGTCAGAAGTAGGACACTATACAGCGCGTTCCAAATTATTAGGCGAATTATATTTTACATTGATTTTCCTAAATAGTCGATGCGAATGACAGTCAGTAAAATTTCACCAACCGTTAGGGTATAACTTGAATTTGAGTGAACAAATCACCCAATGAAAACAGTATTTAAAATAAAAAACTCAAAAGGCACTGTTCCAAATTATTATGCACAACAGAGTTTCACATTTTATAGGTTGTAAAGAATTGAAAATTGTCATTTGTTAAATTTGCAGCATTGGGAGGTCATATTTAATGAAATCAAAGCTATTTAAATCAAACACACCTTAACAGGGCAAGTTACACTTCAACATAGGGCCCCTTCTTTGACATCACATTGACAATTCTTGCATCCATTGAACTTGTGAGTTTATGGAGAGTTTCTGCTTGAATTCCTTTGCAGGATGTCAGAATAACGTCCCAGACCTGCTGTTTTGATGCGAACTGCCTCCCACCCTCATAAATATTTTTCTTGAGGATGCTCCAAAGGTTCTCAATAGGGTTGAGGTCAGGGGAGGATGGGGGCCACACCATGAGGTTCTCCCCTTTTATGCCCATAGCAGCCAATGACACAGAGGCATTCTCTGCAGCATGAAATGGTGCATTGTCATGCATGAAGATGATATTGCTACGGAAGGCACGTTTTTCTTTTTGTACCATGCAAGAAAGTGGTCAGTCAGAAACTCTATATACATTGCAGAGGTCATTTTCACACCTTCAGGGACCCTAAAGGGGCCTAATAGCTCTCTCCCCATGATTCCGACCCAAAACATGCCACCTCCTTGCTGATGTCGCAGCCTTATTGGGACAAGGTGGCCATCTACCAACCATCCACTACTCCATCCATCTGGACCATCCAGGGTTGCACGGCACTCGTAAACAAGACTGTTTGACAATAAGTCTTCATGTATTTCTGGACTCACTGCAAGCCTCTGGAGGATCCTACACTTCGAGGTTTGCAGGACTCCAGAGGCACCAGCAGCTTCAAATACCTGTTTGCTGCTTTGTAACGGCATTTTAGCAGCTGCTGTCTTAATCCGATAAATTTGGCTGGCAGTAACATTCCTCATTATGCCTTTATCTGCACAAACCCATCTGTCCTCTGAATCAGCCACAAATCTATTCACAGTACGATCATACCTTGTCCAAGGCATTGCACTATTTGACACTTTTCCACAACAGAGAGATCCTTCTTCTTTCCCATATTGCTTGAAACCTGTGGCCTGCTTAATAATGTGGAACATCCTTCTTAAGTAGTTTTCCTTTAATTAGGCTCACCTGGCAAACTAATTATCACAGGTGTCTGAGATTGATTTCAGTGATCCAAAGAGCCCGGAGACGCTATACCATCCATGAGTTTGATTGAAAAACAAAATATTCAATGTTTATGACACTTAATTCCAATTTGCATAATAATTTGGAACACGGTGTACTTGGGAAAGAGAGCTGTTTGTGGCACGCATACTGTCAGTAACACAGCTGTAATCTGTTGCAGGGGCGGCTCGCTTCATGATCAAGGAGCTGTCTTACCACAACCTAGAGCTGGAAAGGAACCGTCACGAGGAACAGGGGGTTAAGAGACAGGACGTCTGGCCTTTCATAGTGATGATGGACGACTCCTGTGTGCTCTGGAACGCTCACCACCCCCAGGAGAGCGACAGGTATACGGCAACATATGCTATTACACAGACATGATATATTATTCGTATCGAAAAATTTAACAGACAAACGAAAAGGACGTGGATTTGAACTACTCTGGTATTCTGTTTTCTGTCAACGTCCTGTTCCTTCACTCAGTGACATGGCAGACGCCGGGCCCAGTGTGACCAACGTGTCTCTGAAGGCAGTGCTTCAGCACATGGAGGCCACACCAAAGATTTCCCTGTACGCCATGTGTGGTACACGCAAGTGGAGCAGCGCTCTGGCCCACCGCCTTCCCGCCGCGCCCTTCTCCCGATGCCACCTCCACGACTTCGTCATGCTCAACGTGGACCTGACCCAGAACGTCCAGTACGACCTCAACAGGTACAGCTGTGAGGAAGTGGACTTCAACCTGAGAGCCAACAGCAGTGGTCTTCTGCTCTGCCGTTTCAACCACTTCAGTATGATGAAAAAACACATTCCAATTGGAGGACACAAGGACTTCCTGGTCAAACCCAAACTCATGGTTTGTTCTCTACTCCTTCTATCACCTCCTAGTCCTTGTAGGTGGAAAACCTTAATAGTAAACAGTGTGGTGTAATTTGTGTATGCCGAAAGATGTCTAAAACAGAAACAACCTCGTAAACCCAACCCTGCTCTTCCTGTAGGCGATGGAGAATCCAGCCCCTATCAGCCCATCTCAGTATGTCTGTGCCCCAGACAGTGAGCAGACCCTCCTGGCTGCCCCAGCTCAGTTCCTCCTTGAGAAGTTTCTCCAGAGCTGCAGCCACAGACTGTTTCCCAAGGCAGTACAGAATCGTAGCAATCCTGTCTTGTCCATAGACAGCTACCTCAACATAGGCCCTGAGGTAAGGTATTCAAAGAGCTACTGTACCTTAGAATGGCCCCTCAGGTAAGGTCTTTA
>JACXGM010009122.1:0-28060 GCA_016801145.1 Umbra pygmaea | reverse complement strand
ACATCATCCTGCATAAAACAACCATTTTTGGAGTTGGAATTTAGCTGGGTTTTAAAAACGTATAGAAATCTAGTTAGAAATGAGTATAGCATTTTGATGTTGACTTGTTTGTATGGCCTCCAAACTTTGCACACTGGTCCAGGAGCCCTGGGGGCTTGAAAATAAGTAATAAAAAGCCTTATTCATTATAGTTTACATGGTTGTTACACATAAAAAACAACAAAATATACATACGTTCTTTAGTTTTTTGGGATAAATATTTAATAAAACATAAAATTCAATGACCCAGGATGTTGGATTTCATTCATCCATGTTGTAGCCATGGGTCTGCTGAGTCCAGAACCATAAGGCACTTCACTGTAGGTCAAAGTATGACCTTTCTAGAGGCTAAAAAGTCAATTATATGCCAGGCGGACCTAAAACCTTTTAGACCTTGAAGGGTTAAAATCTTGTAGAACGCATTTCTAGAAGAGTGGTGGCTGTTATAGCCGCAATATGGGACCAACTCCATATTAATGCCCATGTTTAGGAATGGGAAATCCCAACAATCTCATATGGGTGTGAAGGTCAGGGGTCACGATGAGGAGTAACAGCCATATAGGGGTTAGCTCAGCTGGGTTACCTGTGTCTCCTGAACAAGGCTGCTAGTGGATTCTTCATCTTCAGGGGTCGTTCTGAGGTCTAAGAGTCAGAAAGGGGTTAGTTTGGTTGTGCTGCCTGCATTTTCTGAAGCGGGCGGCGGGTGGATGCTGTTTGTCTTCTGGACAGGGGTCATGTTGAGGGCTAAGCAAAGAGAAGAGCATGTTAACTAGATGGTAATTTTCCAAGCCAATTTGTGGGGCAGCCTTGAAACACAGGAATAAGAATAATAGTTAATTACACTGAAGTTGTGAACATTGTTAGATGTGTGTGAACTGTTAGAGCTGTTAATATCTTACATACATTTTGTGCTAGAAATAGTGAAACAATGATAACTTAGTCAATGTCCAAAAGTTTATGTATTTAACTGCACGTTGCTGTATATTTTGTCAATAATAATTGATCAGTGTTGGTCAAGTTACTTTAAAAAAGTAATTAGTTATAGTTACTAGTTACTTTTCACAAAAAGTAACTGAGTTAGTAACTGAGTTACATCATTATAAAAGTAACTAATTACCAGGGAAAGTAACTATTGCGTTACTTTAAAAAATCAAGTACGTCAAATAACTTGGAAGCCCCCAATATTAAATGTTAAATGAATGAAATGTAAACTAAATATAATCAAATATTAGTCTGAGTTATAAGTTTGCAGTGGTGGATAAAAATCTAGTTTAAGTTGCTTTGATGTTGTAGCTTAATCTCCTTTTGTAGCGGAGCTCACGTTATCAGCTGCATTCTCATGGGATCAAATAAGGGCCAATAATATTTTGAGGTTGCGAAGTGATGTTTGCATGTGTTAAAAAGTTTTGCATCTGTAGAAATATTTTGTGAATGTGTAAAAACGTTTTGCATCTGTAGAAATATTTTGTGAATGTGCAAAAATGTTTTGCATATGTAGAAATATTTTGTGAATGTGTAAAAAGGTTTTGCATCTGTAGAAATATTTTGTGAAGGTGTAAACAAGTTTTGCATCTGTAGAAATATTTTGTGAATGTGTAAAAAAGTTTTGCATCTGTAGAAATATTTTGTGAATGTCTGCAAATGTTTTGTGCAACACTGGAGTTACAAAACCCAAGTTACGAGTTGCGAAATTTTTACTGTGTCAAAACAGGCCCAAAATGCAATCCAATCAGCTCGTTGCTTATTGATTAGCCAATCAGAACGCTGCCCACCGAGCAACCATTTCAATCGTTAATGTAGCTAGCATTACACAGGACGTTGTGTATTTATTATATATGTAAGCGATCCAGATTGCAAATGTAAATGGTCTTATTAAAATAATATGTTTTTTATATTTTTACACATGCAAACATCACTTCGCAACCTCTAAATATTATTGCCCTTATTTGATCCCATACATTCTTGGCCACTAGTAGTTTGTCGCGGCATGAGAAAATGTGGTGCTTCATTAGATTCGATTTACTTGTCGTCGAAGTGGAATGTCTTTCTTTCTTTGCATAAGTTGCACGTCACAAACATTCTTGCCTTTTACCTCAACGAGGGAAAAGTAGTGCTTATTATACTTACACTTCGCGAAAGCTACCTTTGAACTCGTTAGTACTGCCATCGCACTGACTCCTGGCCGTTTGTGTGTGCGACTGTGTCTGTGCATGTCTGTGAACGGAACAGTGAACACCCGCCCTACTCTGCCTCTGGTTGGTTGGCAAACGAAGGAAATGTACTCTAAGCCAATCATCATCATTTGTGGTTGTCTACCACCCCCCTGACACACACACACACACACCAGAAAAACATGAGTGAGCCACCACCACCGTGGGATGGTATTCTTTTTACTATAGGCCTTGTTGACCCCTCTCCAAACATAGCACTTATAGTTATGACCATAAAGCTATATTTTGGTCTCGTCACTCCAAATGAGTGTGTCAGATTGTAACCAAACTTTTTTGTGGCAAAAACCTTTTCCAACTTTATGCTGTTCCAGTACCTTTTTACCCAGGTTTTTTGACAGTTCTTTTCTGCTCCCCATGGCTCAGTATCTAGTCTGCCCAGTGCATCCATGTGAGAGCGAACAAACTCATTGACTATTGATACACAGACACTAATTGCAATTGAAAATGCCACAGGTGTGGGAAATTAACCTTTAATTGCCATGTTTACCTGTGTGTGTTTCACTGTGTGTCTGTCTGACGGCAAAATATTCAAGGGTATGTAAAGTTATGATCTGGGTCATTTGGGTGAGTTCTGTTATCAGTATGGTTTACAAAGGAGCCAAACAACTATGTGATCATTAATAGCTTATTATGATCACTATCCTTACATTACAGTCAGATTTTTTGCATGAACAGTGATATTGTCAAAATCAATGCTGAAATTTCAAGATTTCTGCCAGTGTATAAAAACTTATGTGCACAACTGTAAATGAAAACATGCCCTTGGTGAAAGTCTACTGAATTAGCGTGGATGGACCAATGAATTTTCATGCTGTGTCATCTATCGTTCTGTCAGCATAAGACAAACCATCCAGCAAGAAGCACAACATGTTCAGCATCATGCATTATCAAAGTGACAGTCACACCATCAATGAGGGTATTCAAGTCAAACTGTATCTTCTGGACAGAATGTTCAATGTGGAGGCGTGCAGGGAAATGTAGGGAAAACTTTACCTGTTTTTTGTGAAGCAGTTGTTTCACTGGGATGAATTTAGCCCTCTCCATTGCCACTCCTGAGCTGAAGTCTGGGAATAAAAACACTTTCCTGCCCCAGTAAACAATGTCCTCTCTCCCCTTCTGAAGCAACGCAGTTTTTTCCTTATTGCAGAAGAAGTGAAACCCTTTAAACTTTATCTTAATTAGCTATGTATTCAACGGAATAATATATTCTCTAACTACAAAGTTTTATCCAATCAACTTAATTCAGGGGTGGTAAAAAAAGGTGAGGAAGTCAACATATCGCCTTGCTGTAGTTTAAAAAAATCACTACAGTGACGTAACTGTAGAAAGAATATGAAACCATACGGTGGCCGAGTTGGGAACATCAGAACGCAATTAGAAGGTATTTTTAGTGACTTTGACAGGAATATTCCCGGTGCCATGATTTTGAGAGGGGGAGAGAGAGGGGGAGAGCTCTGGAATAGATTTAGAGAACACTGAAAATGTTACTTAAATGCACATCTCGTTAACATGCCGGCCGCTTTGACTGCAAATGTTGATAACTCTAAACAGAGAACGCACAAGACAGTAACTAACATTTGGACTGGTCAGTTGAGCGTTACTAGGCAGTATCAAAAGTTTCTACAGGCAGATGTTCCTACTTTGTCCATTTCAAATTTAAATAAATTCCATGTGCCACCAGATGTTTAATCAAATTCGACGTGTTACCTCCCTTGCATGACATTGGTTTAAGGCATCTGTTGCATGTCGCAGAGTCTGCATCCTTAAATGTGAAATGCAGCCACGACTTGGAGCGTTTTGCCTTTGGGATCTTCATTGATCCTCTCACTATCAGTTCTGATCAACAAGTGTCACGCAAGTTGACGGCGGAACATCAGGGGTGGTAAAAAAGTCAGGCACCAAAATGAGGCACCGAAATTTTCATTCTTATTCGGTCTCGTTACTACCGTTTACGTTGGAACCGTGTTTCATTACCCAACCCTGGTCATGGTTGAGTTCTGATTTGTTTAGCTAGGTTATAATATGTCTGTGCTCAGAAAGACGTGTTAATGGGCTGACTTTGGGTTGGAACAGTTTCTCAGCATTTCATCTTTCTCTGTCTTTCTACAGTCTCTTTTCTCTCACACATACTCTCTTTATTCTCTCTTTCTCTCTTAGGCCTGCAGAGACCCATTATTCCTGACCGGGGTCACCTTCCCTCCGGAGTACCCTGCCAGCCCAGAGACGCTTGTCAAGCTCACCGTCTACGATGTGAGGGATAAGGCTCATGATGATGTAAGTAAACTTTTACGTGTGGGATTTCCAGAGAATGTGAGAGTGTGTTCTGGCCGTGGTGTGAGTGTGTTGTACGAGAAAATGTATGCACTCACAACTGTATGTCTCTACATGAGAATGTATGGTAAACATTTTTTTAATGTTCGGTGAGAAATATGTGTGGGGAGCATGGGTGATGCTTCATGTTCTGTTAGCCGTTTGTGTGTTGTTTTGTTTATCAGGTCTGAACAGCAAAAACTTACAGGGGAGATTGAAAAATACAATGTAACCCGCTTTATATTTGGCTGATAAACCGTGCTGTGTGATTAGTTATCTTGTCCAAACTGACACCTCACATCCCTTCCTTTCCATTGAGTTCTTGTAAACAGCATTTGAAAAGTCTGGGTTTTCCAATATGGCATAGTCAGAATACTCCCTTATGAAATGATTTAGGCTTCCAATACTGCCTATTTATTAGCTACTACATTTAAGCTAAGGTTCTTAGCTAAGCGATATTATAGCTATTGTATGAGTTTGCTTGTGTACACAGCAAAATCACCAAAATCACCAGTGTTTAACACTCAGAGTTTATTTAACACTGGTGATTTTGCTTGTGTACACATGTCACACCTGCAATTGACAGCATAAGACATTGGATTTTGACTGAGGTGTAAAAATATAAGCTACTTTTTGTCTTATAGCTTCATTATAACCAATGCAAACACACAATAGTTTCTAATGATTGTTTGCCGCTAAGATTTCACCAAGCTTGTGTGAACATATATCTCCCTCCTCCTCACTGAGTACTGACTTATTGATATCATTTTCATTTTATGGATTCTAGTTTGTTATATTGGCAGAGCCACAACTCACCCAGCTTTATTACATATATGTCCCAACTGCACATTAGAACATAGAAGTATATTATACAAACATCACAAAGACATCTGAACTAGACATACTTTAAATTATACACTACTTTAGCCGAAAGTGTTGCGTGAAAGTTATGTTATGATATAGCTGTTGTGTGAAAATAATATGCACAAAATCCTGATGTTCTTCATGAATTTTTGACAAAGGACTTGGTCACTGTTTAAAAGTTACAACCGTCTTCCTTGTGAATGGCTGTTAGGCCATAAACATGTCAAGCAGTCAGTTGCGTATGCCAAATGGTAAGAAATGGAATGTATATTTTTCAGAGGCCTGGTAAATATACAGCTGTGTTTCAACTAGATGAGGGAAACGTTGATAGGTGTTTATTGTAAAAGCAACAAGGTAGAATAGTTTTTCTGGTTCTTTGGTGTTTGTGAAATATGATCGAGAAGAACGTCATTATTCCTCACAATGAAGACGAGCAGACGTCATCAACTAAAAATATATAAATTGGAAGTCATGAAGCAATATTTGCAAATTTGTCTACTTACGCTTCTTCCATTTTTATTATTGTATTGGATACAACATGAATTCTAGCTTAATTAAATTCCAACTTAGTGTGTAGCTAGTAAACACTATCCATCCAAGCACCATGACATTCCTGTATTCTATTTTCTAGTGTCCATAAAAAATTAGAATCCTTCAAATTACACGAGAAAAAAACATCCAGAATATTCTTTCCTGCTCTTTGAGGATGTGCCTGCCAGCCTAACTTATTGCACCAGTGTCCCCTGACTTTCCCTGACAGAAGCCTGTCTTGCTTTCAGGATTCACTCTCATAAAATGTCATTTGCTGATGGTAGTGCTGCCATAGAGCCTGGATGCTTGTGTTTGTTTGTGTGTGGGAGTGTTTGTTTCCCTGTGTGAATGCATGTGTCACTGTGGGTGTGTACTCTTTGTGTGTTGTGTGTGTGTATCATGGTATCCATGTGCATGAGTGGTTGACAAGTATGTGTGCAAACCCAGACTGGTTTGCCTGCTTCAGGACAGGCTATGCTGTTCTTCTTAGAGTTACACCTGTAGTCACCATGCCCTGTGACCCTGCTAGAGTTCAGCAAATGACTTTGAGTGACTTCTGCGTTTATTTTTGTATGTACGAATTTGGGAACAGAGTTTAACAATTCCTAAAACATTTACTTCTTACGTCTTATTTTTAATCCTATTTTTGCCTTATTTCATTTCTCTGAATTTCTAGTTGGTAGCGACGTACTAGACGTGGGGCTCTATTCAGCGGGGCTCAGCTTTTGTAAAATGACTAGCTGCTGGTTTTGGGCTAATTAGGGAATATCATGGACATGACCCCAAAACGGGGTTGAAACCCACATAAGCCCTGGCTGCTTGAATGGCAAAGTGGAGTCGCAGAGCCAAAGCTCTAGTCATTTATTAATGGCACATTTTTGGGGAGTGAAGAGCAAAGTGACAATTTTTAAACACGGAAGAGATGTGTATGTGTGTTAGAGTGTGATTGTTTTAATGCAAATGCTCAGCCATTATTTAATAAATCATATTCAGCCTGCAATTCATCAAACACGTCAATACTGTTATTTCACGGTAAACTGCATAAACATGGAGCAAAAATTGTCTCTATAAAAGTGTGTATGTTACTTATGCTTTACTCTATGTTATGTTACTTTCTGTCTGTTCTCTGCAAAGAGAGTTGAGACCAAAGAGTGAGAGGTGTGTGGGCACCATACTTTTTTGGACAGTGTCAGTGACCATTTTTTGTTATTTTGGTTCTGTACTCTAGCACTTGGTTTTAGAAAGGATACAATGAAAATGAGGTTGAAGTGCAGACTGTCAGCATTATTTGAGTGTATATTCATACATGTCAGATGACCCGTTCAGAAATGACAGCACCTTTTATACATAGTCCCCATCATTGGGCACCAAAAAATATTGGACAGTTTACACACATAGAACACGTAGCACATACTGTAGAATAAATGGCAATTTATAAAAAAGCCTTTAACATCATCTATTGACGATGTTTGGACATGTCCATTCGACTATGTGTAAAGTCAGATATGGCACAGCCCTAGTGCAGTCAAGGATGTTCTACTTTTAGGCCATCAAAATCCCCTTTGTTGCTCTTGCAGTTTGTTTAGGGTCAGTTTCTTGTTGCATGATGTTCTAATGAGTTTGGAGGCATTTAGTTTTATCTAAGCAGATAACATTTTTCAGTAGACTTCAGAATTCATTGTCCTAATTTTGTCTGCGCTCACATCATCGATGAAGACAAGAGAGGCTGATCCACTAGCAGCCAAGCAGGCCGAAGGCATTTCACCCGCTTCCCCATTCACGGATGAGGTGGTATGCTTTGGATCATGGGTATCGCTTTTTTTCTCCACACTTTGCTCTTTCCATCACTCTGGTACATGTTAATCTTTGTCTCATCTGTCCAAAATACTTTTTCCCAGATCTGTTGGGACTCTTCTGTGCTTTTTAGCTACCTGTAATCAGGCCTTTCTGTTCTTCAGGCTTATCAGTGGTTTGCATCTTGTAGTGTAACCTCTGCAGTCCTGCTGGTGTAGTCTTCTACGTATGGTAGACTTTGTCAAAACTGTTTTCTTCACCATAGAATGTATTCTCCGGTCATTTACTACATTGGTCTTTTGGCATAATTGAGTTCTTCTCTGGTTGTCTTTTTCTTGTTAATAACGATCCAATCTTTTGACTTCTGCATGCCCAGGGTATTTGCAGTGTTCCTGATTAATTGATTTTCATTTCATCCACATCTCAAAAATCTACTGATAGCTTCTTAAGTGGAGTAGAACATTTAGATGACTGTACAAAATAAACAGGATGATAAAAAGGAAGCCTTTATTAGATGTTCATTATTAATTTATTCTTATATCTATATCCTTAAAATATGTGATTATTCAAATAAGTCTATTCACAAGACAAGTTATACATACTATAGACAGTGTCGGGACTTTGTGCCTTCTGCTCACCAAGCCAATCTCAAATGCATGGCAGTTCATTGACCAACAGGACATGACCCAGTCACATTTCACTGTACCTGTTGATAATTCAATTAACTTCCATAATCACACAGCGTCAATGTATTAATATGAATTCATGCAGACTAAATACTAATTGTATTCCAGTAAAACAAGAACTCATTATGGTAGATATAACCATTTGTCCCCCGCACCATTAAACCACCACCACCATGTGTGATTCATGCTGTCATGTTGTTCATGGATATTTTCTCTTTTTGGACCATTCTCTGTAAACCCTAGTGATGGTTGATCTGAAAAATCCCAGTAGATCAGCACTTTATGAAAAACTCAAATGTGCAGTTATGCGACAGGCACAGTGAAAATTTGAGCAATAGGATTATTGGCCATACTGACTTGTATTCTGGACCATTTTGACAGCGGGTGTGGGACCCACTAGGATAGCAAAATGATGACATGAAGTTTAACAGTCCATAGTGACTAGGTATAGTCAAGCGATTAGCAGATCATCTGGTTGGGAGACACAGGCATTCACAGTGTGGCTTGTTTTGATTTTGTAGTCTGTAATTGTTTTGAAACCTGCCATTCACGTCTTCGCCTGCCATTGAGGGGGCCCCCAATCAAGTGCACAGGTGACTCAGCGTGATAAGAGGGGGCCCCCAAATCATGATTCGTCAAATTCTGCTTTGGGCCTCCAAAAGGCTCGGGCCTGAGCTGATCCCACATTGCCAAGAATACTCTAATGTTGCCTGATATATCCAGAGTATTTTTTTAAGAATTTCTTATTAATGAATGCCACTGAAATGTTAATACAAAAAAATCAACTCCCTTGTTTGAAATATTCTTTCAATATTTCTTCTGTGAGAAACATTTCAAATCAACAGAAAATATACAAGGGAGTTGGCAATAAGGCCTGATCCCACAGACTGAATGATCTACCCTCAGGCCCGGTTGTCAAGGGTGACATGTTACCCAGAATTAGACAGAATATCTCTGTGTGTAGCAGGATCCCATGGGCGTAAGGTTGTGCACTCGTTCTGATATCCCAGCCAGTTCAATCAATCCTTTACTCATGTCAAGCACCTTTCCGACAAGTAATTTATACCGAAGGTGTTTTTTCAGACTGTATTCCACTTATCAGATAGGATGAAATCCGTAGACATAAATGTCATCTACAGACATAATTTCAATCAATGATTTGTTCAATTCATTTATTCTGTTTCTCCGCATTGTCTTATACCCAATTCACACTAAGCCAAAATGACATGAATTTGACAAAGCGTAAATTTGCGTCAATGAATCCACAACTTTTGTGTCGGTGTCGTGATATCCCAACGACAGGTAGGGAGTCGTAACATGAAACTGAACTGAACTGTGTTTAATTGTATTAATTGATTTGTTTACATAAACATGTGTTACTTAAGGTGGTCGGGTTCAGTTTGTTCCGGGGGGGGTGAGTGCAAAACAACATTATCAAAATGCGCAACGATGATCACATTCACTATTTATTGCAGCACAATTAACAGAGCGCAATGACATTAAAATACCACCAGATGGCGCTGGACGGACGCATGTCACACGTCTTTTTTTTTTTTACTGCGCAGTTAAGGCAGCAATCGGGTCTTGTCTAGGCGGCCACCTTCACAGCAAACTGCTGCTGGAAACCCTGGACTATTTTGGTTTATTATGAGTTTGGCACACCACCTTCTGGGCACAGTGTTTCCCCTGTGTGTATAGATTTGATTTCTCCCCAATGGGAATTGTGTCATTTTGGTTTCCCGCTGTTTTGTTCACATGACCCATTCACATGGTTTCTGATAACCAATGGATTGTTTTGATTAGTCACCAGCTGCCTGCACTTTCTAATTAGTTTAGTATTTAAGGTCTTTAGGTAGAGTAGCTGTCGGTCAATGTATTTTGTTTGTCTGTGTGTTGAAGTGTTTGTGTTATTAAGAAGATGGAATTCTACTATTTTACCCCCTCGTGGCAGTTTTGGTTTTATGTTTTTATCATTAAAATACAGTTTGTTTTGAAAGTCTCATCATGTTTGTTGGCATCTCCCTCCGCACACCATGGAAACCTACTATTGTGACACAAATTTAAAACGGAAAATTATTTATTTAGTGACTAGAGATTTTTTGACCAGTGTTGTCACTCCCTGAATTGTTCATGAAATTGCAATATATTAAATGAATAATTCATCCCATATCAAAAAATGTACAATTGAACAGTATAAATACACTACAGTATGTATCCAAATGTATGTTGACCCCTGACCTTCACACTCATATGAGCATGTTGGACATCCCATTCACATGAGTGGCTAGCTATCACTGTTTCAGTTCATCCTAAACGTGTTCAATGGGGTTGAGGTAATGAAACTTGTTGAACCATGTCTTTATGGACCCCTCTTTGTGCACAGGGACACAGTCATGGTGGAACAGGAAAGGCCCTTCCCCGTAGTGGACCAAAGTGTGAAAGCACGTAAATGTCTCAAATCTCTTTGTAAACTGTAGCATTACATTGACTCTTCACTGGAACTAAGGGGCCGAGCCCAAATCTTGAAAAACAGCCCTAGATCATAATAATAGGGGTGTCCACATACTTTTGGATGTACAGTAGTGTATGTTGTACCAGTAATATGAACAAAACATACTGGACAGTTTTTAGTTGCTTGTTAGGATGACAACGTATTTAGGAACAACAAATATTAAATTACCAAAATAACAACACTTAAAGGCTGAGAGAAATATAGAAAAAGAGAAAGGAAAATAGAGAAAGAGTGGCTTGGATTAGGAAAGATGTGTAGCTATGCATAAAGCCTAAATAATGAAGACATTCCAATTAAAACAATTAATTACAATGGCAACGTTATTGTCAACCATGTTAATTATATGCAGCACTTTCTGAATTACAACTATGTATAATTTGTAAATAGGCACAGTGCTGATAAAGTCTGAAATGTATTCTGAGACCTCCACTAAATCCTAAAACAAATAAATGCTTTAGAAATTACCTCAACCTGCTCACCTTAATATATTTACCCTTAATGGGTTACACAATGTTTGATACTGTACCTAAATACCTTGTTACTTGGCTTGACTTTTCACTTATGTTCAGTAACCACCTTTAGGCTAAAGTTAAATCCAGAATTGATTTCTGGTTCTACAATAAGACATCCTTTACTCACGCTGCCAAGTTTACTCTTGTAAAAATGCCCATCCTGAAAATCTTGGCATATGGCGATGTAGTTAACAGGCTTGAGACTAAAAGGTTTCTCCCTAAATTAAATGCAATTTAGCACACTGCCATCTGCGTTGTCACAAGAGCCCCCTTCAACAGTCAGTGCTGCGGCCTTTACATTCTGTTCAACTGGCCCTCGCTACATAGCCCTGAATAACTGGTACCAACATGTTGCCCATTAGACATATACAAATGAGGCGGCGATCTTGCCCAGTGGTTACAGTATCTGACTGTTGTGTTTAATGAAACTAATGCAAGATCGTTAACCCTAATTGATCCCAGGTCATTGACGTACAAAAATAGTTCTTAATATGGATGTGAATCTCTCCATTAAAGCCCTATTCAAAATGCATCTAGGTACAATTCGATACCTGCACAAAAAGTTATTATTTTGATCTCAGACATATAGAAAGTGATTAAGATAACATGATGCACACATTTCGTGAAACGTGTCGGGAAATTGATTGTTTGGCTCCTACATGTTGCACCCTTAAAATAACTTAGTCAGTTTTAGTGTCTTGGTACTTTTGCAACTTTATATAAGCCCTGGTTCAATTACATCAAAAATGAATAAGACGTGTTTATAGTTCTAGCTAGCTCAGATTCTCCAACACAATAAAAACGTTTATCTCTAACTGCACTTGCTCACTTCCCAAATGGCGTTCATTTTAAAGAGACAGTGCACAATTTTCCCTCATCTCAATTAAAAAAAACAGTGTGTTCTTTACAGTAAACAAGGACGATAAAACATGCATTATGTTCAATATTTCTTTCCTTCAGTCAAATTGCTTGGCCTGGCTACATTAATATGTATGTCAGTTTTCCAGGGCACAATATATGAAAAGTAAAAAATGTAGCTATGGGCATTGCATGTGCTGTATGTTATAAAAGAGTTTTCTATGTGTTAGGTTGGCTTGCGGGCATCACAAATATCCATATAGTCATTCGGTTGCAAAGGCAGTTGTGGAAACAAAAACAACTGTCTCCTCACTATATTCAAGCAGCCATATAAGCAGAATCTGATCAGGCAAAATAAATTACAAGAGCAATAGGTGTTTTTATAGCTGCGGATATGTGCCCATCTTTTGCCAATTAAACTAAAACTTGATCTTTAATAACTTTTTTCAATAATTTCTTGCACTACTGCAATACGTACACTACCGTGCCCCTCAAACGTCAATACTGTATATAAAGTACCATGGGTAAGGCGTAACGTTGCACCCCTAGTTCAGTCACAATACCTTTTTCTGGAAGCTGGAAGCTGAAAAGACAGTAAATTACCAGTACATCAAATCTTCAGTAAATTGTCAGTTTGTCACATTTGCAATGATTTATTGACCGATAAATGCTATTATAAGTTTGCATCGGTTTGGGTTGCCCTGGATGAATGCACTTGCATCTTAAATATTCGAACCGGGGGGCAATGTGTTTTGGTTCATTTTTACATAATTAATAATGATAAATAAATAAGTAGACTAAAAGTAACAGGGCATTTTTACAGAAACACATAAAGCATAGACTTTAGTGAAAATTTGTGTGAGTAAAGTTTTTTTTTTAAATCTATAATTTACAGTGTTACAGTGTACTTTAAGAGTTATCTTGGAGTTCTGCATAAAGTAACAAATACAGACTTTTTTGCCACATAGTTGTATTTTACGCCCTTAGATAACCTTGAGTAATTGATAGAAAAGATACACAGATTCAGAATGACAGACCAAATGCCTCCGACCCACAGAGATTCAAATTGGAAGGGAAGAACAAATCTCAGTGGCCAATTATTTCACAAAGTGCAGCCGCGCATCACAGGCGCCTTATCAAAGCAGAGGAGAGAAAGGGAGAATGACAGACCAACGAGAGATAGAGAGAGAGAGACGGCGAGAAAAAGAGAGAATAATGAAAGCATATGGGCAAAGTAGATAAGATTGTTTGTACGCATTGTTGTGCATGTCTCGCACTGTAGTGCTACTCACTTACCTCCTTGAAAAAGCTCGGAGACACGGAACACCAAACTAAAGCTATTACCCAGGATCCTCTGTGGTCTGAGAAGATAGCAAGGCAGCCTATAGGCAGTAGGAATGATGGCGCTTGTCTGCGATTGCATACTCATGTAACTGTAGGCCTGGCCGCTACTGTATGTTAGTGATTGAACACATTGTGTGTGTGTCATATTTTCTTCTTTATTTCACACTGTGAAGGGAGGATTTGATTGGATTCAAAGATGCACAAGATCCAGACAAACAATGGAGAAGCTCATCCGAGCAAAGTATGGAAATGGTTTGTGTCCGTTCGTTTTCATGAAGCCGCCATAAAATGTATTAAATCACAGCGCAAAGAGGAAGGTGCTTTTTACTGTATCTCTTTAACCATTTTAGTTTCATGCTGTCACACGCACACACACACACACACACACACACACACACACACACACACACACACACACACACACACATGCGCACACACACACACACACACCAGCTTTAGTTTTTTCATCAAAGCAACAAGACCTTACTGATCTAAAATAAGTACAAAAGATGCAATGCTCAACATCCCAACCCTTAGTCGAAGCAGCAGAGGCCCTGGAGGAAGATGGGTATACCCACACCCAGATCTGCTCTCTTGGCCTCACTATCTGTTGATGAGGAATCATGATGTGCAGACAGACAGCTGAAATTCACATAGACTTTCCATTTTGTGCAGCACGTAGCCTTGCAGTAAGAGCATCTGACCAGCACAAATCTTTGAGCCTGCATATAAAACAATGCGTTGTTCTGTCCCATAGCCAGGCAGTCAACCCAGATTGCTGCCAGCTAATGAAAATGTTTTCTTAATCAACTTAACCGATAAAATAGCAGTTTATTCATTTTCGTCATACTGTACTTATCAGATTGTTGACATGTTTGGCTACCGACAAGGGCGGATCTACATACTATGATGCCCCTGGGCACGAGTGGCTTTGGAGGGCCCCCTCCACCGCCAAAGTCATACAATGTACGCACACATGAACCCCCCCATTTGCTTGTTGTGACACAGGCCTGTTTTAAGGCTGTCGTACATCAAGGAAACACCTGTAGATATCGCTCAAACAATTGACAGTGCATTCACTGGATCATATAAAACATATACAGCGGTGGAAAAGATTATGAGACTCAGAAATTATCAGTTTTCCTGGATTAACTATTTAAGTATGTCCCCAAAAAGCATCCCCAAAGAATGATGTTTCCCCCTCCATGCTTCACGGTTGGGATGGTGTTCTTGGGGTTGTACTCATCCTTCTTCTTCCTCCAAACACGGTGAGTGGAGTTTAGACCATAAAGCTCTACTTTTGTCTCATCTGACCACACATTCTCCCATTCCTCCTCTGGATCATCCAGATGGTCATTGGCAAACATAAGCCAGGCCTGGACATGCGCGGGCTTGAGCAGGGGGACCTTGCATGCACTGCACTGCAGGATTTAAATCCATGACAGCGTAGTGTGTTACTAATGGTCTTCATTAAGACTGTGGTCCCACCTTTCTTCAGGTCATTGACCAGGTCCTGCCGTGTAGTTCTGGGCTGATCCCTCACATTCCTCATGATCATTGATGCCCCACGAGGTGAGATCTTGCATGGAGCCCCAGGCCAAGGGAGATTGACGTCATCTTGAATTTCTTCCATTTTCCAATAATTGCACAAACAGTTATTGTCTTCTCACCAAGCTGCTTGCTTACTGTCCTGTAGCCCATCCCAGCCTTGTGCAGGTCTACAATTTTATCTCTGATGTCCTTACACAGCTCTCTGGTCTTGGCCATTGTGGAGAGGTTGGAGTCTGTTGATTGACTGTGTGGACAGGTGTCTTTTATACAGGTAACAAGTTCAAACAGGTGCAGTTAATACAGGTAATGAGTGGAGAACAGGAGGGCTTCTTAAATAAAACTAACAGGTCTGTGAGAGCTGGAATTCTTACTGGTTGGTAGGTGATGAAATACTTATGGCATGCAATAAAATCCAACTTAATTATAAATAAATCATACAATGTGATATTCTGGATTTTTGTTTTAGATTCTGTCTCTCACAGTTGAAGTGTACCTATGATGAATATTACAGACCTCTACATGCTTTATAAGTAGGAAAACCTGCAAAATCGGCAGTATATCAAAAACTTGTTCTCCCCACTGTATATGCATAGTAATTGCTGATTATATATTTGTTGTGCAAACTTGCTACCATCTGCCATCACTCTTCTGTTGTACTAATTCTGGACTATTCTACATTTAAACTACAAAACCACATACTTCCTACATGGTCTCCCTTCCTCCTACACCGCCACCTGTGACAGTATTGAATCGCCCTTCAACGGAACATTTCCAAGAATAAACCAATCTTTTACAAGTACTTGGGGAAAGTTTAGTTCAGGGATAAAATGCTAGATCAGTGAGGTTATGGTGAGGTTAAGGTGAGGGTAAGGTTAAGGTAAACTGACTAAATTTTCGTAACCGTATGAGGCTTTACGTTTCCCTGACTCCGGAAACATGCACATGTGTAAAAAATATTTTTTGTACTATTGATTACGTATTGCCATGAGAATAGCCTGGAAAGACTGGTGGAGAGCATGCCAAGATGCATGAAATCCAATTCATATTATTATTATTATACAATTATTATTGTTCCACCAAATATTGTTTCTGAATTCTTACTAAGTTAACACGTGAGTATTGTGTTGTTTAAAAATAAAAATGTATTATTTTCTTTGCATTATTCGAGGTCTGACATCACTGCACCTCTTTTGTTACTTTGGCCAGTTGTCATTTTCTGAAAATAATGCTCTGAATGACAATATTTGTATTTGGAATTTGGGAACAATTTTGTCAATAGTTAATTATAACCATATGACTCTATGGAGTCTGCTCTAATTGTAACTGTCCATGTGACTCTATAGAGTCTGCTCTAATTATAATTAATGTGACGCCATAGTCATTGCTCTAATTATAACTGTCCATGTGACTATTTAGAGTCAGTGCTATAATTATAACTGCCCATGTGAGAGCTCTGATGATAACTGTCCATGTGACTATTTAGAGTCAGTGCTATAATTATAACTCTCCATGTGACACTATAGTTATTGCTCTAATTATAACTGTCCATATGACTCTATAGAGTCAGTGCTCTAATGAAAACTGTCCATGTGACTCTATCCAGTTAGTGCTCTAATGATAACTGTCAATGTGACTATAGAGTCAGTGCTTTAATTATAATAGCTTACACACTGACAATCCAATGCAGGTTTAATCCTTCCACCAATTATCTGGATTTGTAACAGAAGTGACGTGACACTTTCCAGATGCAACAACGATGCCTGGTTCTGGATCAAAGACAAGCAACAACGATGCCTGGTTCTGGATCAAAGACAAATACTGATACAGCACATGCTTAGGATGGAAGGTTGTAGATATTTGTATCCTTGGAATGGTGTTTTTGGGATAATTTTGGGATAATTTTACTTTTTAATAAATCTTTTTTATATTCTTGTCATGTACTAGTGTGACATTGTATATTGAAAGCTTTCGGAGAGATTATAGACATAGGTTTAGGTTTAGGGAAAGGTTTATTTGACTATGGTTTGGATGGATGTTTTGGGATGTTTTTAACCCAGGCTTGAGATGAGTCACATACAGGAGACCACTTTGGGTGAGTTTTTTGTCTCTTTCTTTTTCTCACTCCTTACTTGAATACATTTTACATTTTAATCATCAAGCAGACGCTCTTATCCAGAGCAACTTACAATAAGTACAGACTCGTCCCCTGGAGCTACTTAGGGTAAAGTGTTCAAGGGCACCACGTAGATTGCCCCCCTCAGTAATCAAACAGGCAGAGGTCTGACCCCCTAACCCTTGAGCCTGTCTCCTTATCTACTCTCTCTGTTTCTACTGTTGCTTTGCTCATCCACCCCTTCTCTCTCCCCCCGCTACATCCCTCAGGATCCCCGTCAAACAGGATCTTACTCACAGGTGCACTTCAGATCTCTCCAGAGGTCGGGTGGTGTTAACGGCAGACGCTAATGTGCCACCAGCACGACCCCCCCCTCTCCCACCCGCACTGTCACTGTCCTATCACAGATAACGCCCAAACACTCAGCAGCCAATCAAAGGGACCAGGGTCAATATAGCCAATCAACAGGGGAATACCAACGAAGCTGATCACAATCGGGCGTTAGAGCAAATGGTTGCAGCAAACTACACGAGTGGCAAGGGTCAGATTGGGGGACGACTGTCATCTTCAGGTGGCGACCAGCTCTTTGCAGAATTTCAACGTCACTCTCAGGCTTAAAAGGTGAAGATCTAAAGGCTATCTGAGTCTGTTGCCTAATGAATAACTACTTGACATGCGAATGTGTCTACACTCACTTTTTTGTCTGTCAGTTACTGACCGTAAGGTTCACATTGATAGACGTGAGCAAAACCCTGGGCTGGATGTAAAATATACCAAATTCTACGGTTCAGGCTCCGATACCAAGTGATAATGATATACCGTGTGGAAGTGCTGGCTAGTTTCCAAGACTATTTGCCCATATGCTGACGGGGAGGAATGAGAAAATGCAGCTCTAGCCAGAAGCTATAAAGGAAAAAAGGACAGGCTGCAAATATGAAATGTAAACATGTTTGTTATCTGGTGCAGGCATTGCTCATTGGCTGCCCTGGAAATGAAGTGGGGTTTGAGTGGCAAACCGGAGAACATGTAATCCCTGCCGGGAAAAATCCCTGCCGAGTGCATCATCTGATCATATAGAGCGCTGGCCGCACAGAGTCTGCCATCATCAGGATTTCTGATTAATTCCTCAATTTTCTTTTTCGTGTTGACTGTATTATAGGCCATGTATCGAAGCTGTCCATGTGATTTATGTGTGCGATCATTGAATATTTTCTTTTGTAATGTCGCTCTCATTACCTCAGAGGTAAAATGCAAGGTGCTGTTGTCTTCTTGGAATGAATGGGGGATCATTGGGAGGTGGAGTGGTAGTGGAGTGGGGAAATTATGCATGTTTCCTTATCCACTCGTGAGGCGGTCAGACTTGAATGGTTGTGTTTGGACCTCCGCATGCTGCTGTTAGAACTACTCATCAACTGGATTTTAGTTGTAATGCACACTAATGGCCTTATCTTGCAACCAGCGCAACTGACTTTGTACACCGACGCATGTATCATTCCTATTTTGCACCCGACGCACAGTGGACGTTTCCCTCCACAGACGCACATTGGTAAATTAGGGAATGAACTTGCGCTCCCGGAGGCGGTTCAGCAAAAAGAGGAGGCGTGTTCCGGCACAAATGTTCCCCGGTGCTATTTTGCAGTTTCACAAAACAATTCCGCACAGACCAGGAAAAACCTATAGTCTAAAGTCAGTGGCGCATTATTAAGATGCTATTTTAAGGGTGCATGCTTGGCCAAAATTTAGCGTGTGCACAACACGGATACACTTTGCTTCTCTCATCTACACAGACACAGCATTTCCCAATTTTGCAAATCATACATATTTAAAAGAAAAAAATATTACCACACGAGGAAAATCATTGTGGTGTCCTTGAAGATGTGAAAAAATAATCATAAATGTAGTGTACACATTTACCCAAATTATTCAGAATGAATTATTCGCACTGACATCAACCGCAAGAAATCCCATTCAATCAACATAAGAGCCATTTGCGATGCTAATCTTAAAATCACCCATGCCTTTGCGAATTACCCTGGCTCAAACCACGACTCATTTATGCTGGCAAACTCTGTCATTCCTGCCATCTTCGAGGGGAATCCCCCCTTGGATGGGTGGCTGTTAGGGGACAACGGCTATCCATTAAAGATATGGCTGATGACACCATTTATGATGCCAGCAACAGTGTGTGAAATGCTGTTTAATCGAAAACACACACAAAACATGCAGTGTAATTGAATGAACATTCGGCATACTGAAAATGCGCTTCAGGTGTTTGGATAGGTCAGGAGACACTTTAAAGTCCAGTCCTCACAAAGTCGCAGCATTCTTTGTGGCTTGTTGTGTTTCACACAACATTTCCATTAATCATGGATGTGTTGATGACATAAAGTAGGAAATATTAGAGGACTTAAAGAGACGTGATGTTGAACTCTATGTGACGATACCACTTAACACAAATGCCCCACCCAGCAGCAGAACAATATAGGAGAGCTTATTTGACAAAAGAGCTGCTGCATCATCTATAGTGATGGACGTAAAGTAATCTCGGTTTGATGTTGGACTACATTGCAAAAATATCACCATGCATTCAAAATCTCATGATTCAGTGAGAGTGAGCCCAAAACATCAGAAAGTATGTCTTTGTGACATTGCTTTATTTACTATATGTCAAAAAGAAATTATAATAGCAATCCACCATGGAACAAGCGCCCCTGCTCTTAAAGGGAATGTGAGATGACACTTTGATTGGTTTATTGCAAGTTACACCCAAACCACACCTATGACTAATGTAGCTACTTCAGACCAACCCATTTTAGATTTGCATCGGGAACCGCCCACAAAGTCACTTGTGTTTCGCATTTGATACTTGCATTTCAGATCGTTAATATAATCATGACAGTTTTGACAATGTTCTTAGCAGATGCAGTTTGTATAATCTATTGAAACTTAGAAACTTTGTTTTAGCCCATATTTATGTTGTTTATTTTTGCATTCATTTTTGTGTATTTTCATGAAGCTGCAAATATTTCTTGCAGTGACTGTTGATAGATGATGATAGATGATGATTAGATATAATAAATAAATATTAATAGATGATAAAAGTATAGATATCTTCATCTTTGAGAAGGTTATTGAAAAGGTTGTGTAATGTTACATGGATCTGGCTAATGTCCAAACCTGAGTGGAAAAAGCCCTTCATGTTAGATAAATGTGACATTGCACTAAAATGAAATGTCCCTTCACGATCAGAGAACATATATGGATAGACATCCTTTCAAACTGAAATGGATATGCTCTTTACAAGATATATAAATTTAACATGGCAATGAAATGAAACAACCCTGCCTTTGTGCTTTTGTTATACTGAACTCAAGTTATGAAAAGAGACGCTGGGCATTGAATCTCTGGAAGTTCTATTCAACCATCTGCTGTTTTCATTACGAAAATCCTGTTAATTTTATACTATGGCTGTAAAACTGTTGAAGCCAGACAAGCAGAGTTGACAACTGAAGAGACGTAAATATGTACTCCTCCTGGGAGAATGGAAAGTTTAAATGCACTAATGCATTTTTATTGAAGCCTACGTCTTTTCTGGCCTGTCAAGCTAACACTAAGTTTCCAATGTCAAAACCCCATCACTAAGAGGAAACTATGACATTTGAGTGGTGTTGAGGGAAATTCTCAGGAATCTTAACTAAGTTGTTTAACAAATCGTTTTCCTGGTTAGGTCTATAGGCACTCTATTTGTCATGTCTCAATATATCATCAGTTTCTGATTCTGTGCTTATTTGTTATACAAAGTAAGAACAATTATAAACTACTGTGATTTCATCAGCCGCCTATCTACCCATGAGACCCATCTTCAAACTCAATTTCTTCAATTTCCATGCCGTCTTGATATCCCCGTATCTTATCTTGTTTGTTATAGGAACCAGGAAGTACACTATAATTGCATCTCCCCTCCAGTACGTGTGTACACACTAATAAACCAACTAGTGCCCTGATTGAATATTTTAAATAGAAATTAAGTGTTGGTTTTATTTGGTGGGTGTACAGGCAGCCGGATGAGAAAATTGCTGTTAGAATAGTGACAGGGCTATTAAAACCGGTAGAGTAAATCAAAACAGTGGGCAGTAATTAAAATATGCTGAGTGAATACAGATGCCGGTTAGAGCAGCTACAAGGAGATGCACTTTCCCCTCTGGCCCAATGCTAATGCAATCACAACTGTCCAAGATAGCGTTTTCCACGAAGGTTGTGTGCTTGGCTTAATCAGGGCAACAAGCCTTCTTAAACTAGAATAGAGTTTTCACAGTGTGAATAATAACCTATAGTATGTGTAGGAAATGGTAGACTGGAAAGTAACATGGCACATCCCATAATAACCCATTTATATCTATTGACCTATAGGACAGGCTGAACGGTGGATGCTGTCGTGACCCTAGTCCCTGCGGGGGGGTTCCGTCTGTCTGCCTGTCTGCCTGTCTCTACGGGGGGGAACAGCCAGAGTGGTGACTCTTCAGGGGAGACCGTTCCACTCGCCGCTAAGTGCTACTCTGAACTAAAAAACCGCGCCCCCACCAACGCGCCCCCACCAACACGCCATCCTGTTAATCCCTTTCCCAATCTCCACCAGATGGGATTTGTCCAGATCAATTTCATAATGCATTTTCCATTTGGAGATGTTATTATATAAGCCCTCCCCATCCGCAACCTTCTCCCCAGCCCCCCCGCACCGGCCTCACTTTCCAGCCATCGTATCGCTGATTGTTACCGCCGTCACCTGCAGTAGCAGATTATCAGCCAAATAAATTACCGGGTCGCAGGTGAATGACATGCTCGGCTGGCTCTAATCTTTCCCTGGGAAAAGGTAGCTTAGTGTAAGTTAGAGCTGTGCAGAAAATCCCCTTTCACTTTCTGCCTTTTGCTGCGTGGTAATGGCTTCCTTTGTGGGGAGACGTGGGGTGGGAAGCGCTGATGCGAGCTGGCGGTGTGCAAAGCTGCCTGCATTCTGTGGCTCACCGAGCTCCTGGAGAGCTTGCCATTCAACGGTATGGGTTTGTGGTTGGGGTGTGTGTCTGTGTAAACATTACAGCCAACATGATGGAAAACACTTCTCCATATCAGGCTGCTTCAGAAGTTCTAGACTGTCCACAGGAAGCAGCAGAGACTCACTGCTCTGGACTGTCTTGACCATTCTGTCACAGTACACACAGCACAATGTTGCTGCAGGGACAATACTGTTGAGTCGATGGTGTGGTTTTAACTCAAATTAAACACAAATCAGCGCTTGCGCACTCAGACTGAATATATCCCCCATGTTGTAAATTATTGTTGTTTGTATAAAGTCTGTACATTGCCAGATATGACTTGTAGTCTTGCCAACAACACACATTTACAAGCGTTCTTGGCGGAAAAGCCTGATCTGATGCTGGTGACGGTGGGATTTGATGTACAGTTCGGCTTTTCTAAACATTCTTTTATTTCCTCACTTGGTCACTTTCAAAGACTGACTTGAATGTAAATGACAGATGGAGAGTAGCATCTTTGAATCTTTGTCATCACTTCAAGCAGATTGAATTATATGACCCGCATGTTTTCCTCCTGGCTGGGTCTGTGGGCGATTGGATGCCATTAAACATCTCATAGCGTAATTTTCCCTTTGGGAAACTATATTTGTTTTCATCTTATCTGTGTGTTTCTGAAGAACTTTCTGCTAATGCACTCCTCATGAGATGATGACAACAGAACAAATGCTACATTTCCACGGAGTGTGTTCAAACTTCTTCCAAGCCTTACCAAAGTCAAATTCCACTTTCACGTAAGTACAGCAATAACACGCGAGTCAAACACAGCTGAAATTGAAGCAGTATCCAGTCAGATACAGCTGAAACTGGAGAAGCAGCCAGTCAGATACAACTGAAACTGTTGCAGCAGTCAGTCAGATACAGCTGAAACTGAAGCAGTCAGTCAGATACAGCTGAAACTGAAGCAGTTAGTCAGATATAGCTGACACTCAAGCAGCAGACAGTCAAATACGTCTGAAACCGAAGCAGCAGCGAGTCAGATACATCTAAACCTGAAGCAGCAACCAGTCAGATACAGCTGAAACTGAAGCAGCAACCAGTCAAAAACAGCTGAAACTGAAGCAGAAGTCAGTCAAATACAGCTGAATCTGAAGCAGCAGCCAGTCAAAAACAGCTGAAACTGAAGCAGCAGCCAGTCAGATACATCTGAACCTGAAGCAGCAACCAGTCAGATACAGCTGAAACTGAAGCAGCAGCCAGTCAAAAACAGCTGAAACTGAAGCAGCAGTCAATCAGATACATCTGAAACTGAAGCAGCAGCCAGTCAGATATAGCTGAAACTAAAGCACCAGCCAGTCAGATATAGCTGAAACTGAAGCAGCAGCCAGACAGATAAAGCTAAAACTGAAGCAGCAGCCAGTCAGATATAGCTGAAACTGAAGCAGCAGCCAGACAGATATAGCTGAAACTGAAGCAGTGGCCAGTCAGATACAGCTGAAACTGAAGCAGTCGGTCAGATACAGCTGAAACTGAAGCAGTTGGTCAGATCCAGCTGAAACTGAAGCAGTCAGTCAGATACAGCTGAAACTGAAGCAGTCAGTCAGATACAGCTGAAACTGAAGCAGCAGTCAGTCAGACAGGCATTAGGAGCAGTGTGTAGGTGCACCTGGGGAGTTGTTCTAACAAGTGGGCTGCAGGGAATAGTCGGGAGGCAAACACTCAAATATTACAAGACTTTGTAGAGTCAAAATTACTTTTCTATAGCACACACTCATACTGCAAACATAACACACTAAACAGGAAACAATGACCGACAGGGAGTAACACAGAGATCTTTAAATACTAATTTATGAGGGGATAACTATGAGCTATGAATGGTTGAAAAAGACAAAAGGACGATCGGTCATCACGGTTGATGATGACATGATGTTCATGATGTTCAAAACATGAACTGGATTCAGGACAAGCACTTAAACTTGCCCTGCCATGGCTATAATCTGTTACAGTCATTTTTCATGCCCGAGTTTGTGGGTCTGGTTTAACTGACCAATTGAAGAACGCAAGCATCGCAACGGTCCTTTATAGCATCGTCACTAGACTTTAGCATAGCGCCTCATACAACAACATTTCACAGTTGAATGTTTGTAACACTGGCTGTATGATTGGAGATAAGTGTGTAAATCATCTTATGTATGCGGATGATCTGGTTGTTTTCAGCCCAAGTAGTGCTGGGTTCCATCAGCGGCTTGCTGTTTGTTTGTTTGTTCAGATTACAAGGCTGAAAACAACAGTCAATACAATTTTTAAAAAGAGTGTTGTGTTGATATGTCCTAATAACGGAGTTGGAACGTCAGCATTTAAAACCTAGGCTGGAGTCATAGAAATTGAGGACTTAACAGAGAAACACAGAAGACGAAGGCTACAGCATAATATGTAAAAAACGCAACAGAGAAACAAGATGACGGTGATGATGATTTATAAGTTGGATCGATCAACGTAGACCTAGGAAAAAGGGAAAAGGGAAAGACCCTGCTCTGAAGTAGGATCTGAAAGAGTTATAGGAACTGCGGTGTGAGGAACTAAATAATCCCCAAATTTCTCCTGTCAGAACACAAGAAATAAAGGGTTATAGGAACTTTCAAACTTTCAAAAATCCCTCTGGTCGGAAAGTGTCTAAGGTCAGTAAAACCAGACCAAAATGTCTTTATGGGGACATTTTGCAGGTGAAATTGTCATTTCTGGCTTACAGGTTACGTTTAGTGTCAAATGTTTAGGGTTATTATTCAGGTAACTGTAATGTTAAGGCATTACGGGTTAGGTTTAGCATTAAGGTTTGGCTTTAGGACTGTGTTAAATTTAGGCATAAATGTTAGATTTTTTAGGTTAAGGTTAGGTTTAGATTAAGGTTAGGGTTAGTGTATTTTTTAAGATTTCCGGATTTATTTGTTTTCAAGTCCCCATGAGGATAGCTACACCTGAAATGTGTGTGTGAGAGAGAGAGAGAGAGAGAGAGAGACCATGTGTCTGTGTGTATGTTGACAGTGGGATTTCCCACATCACTTCTGACTCACATTGGTAATTGCATATTCACCTTGACAGCAGCGTGTGTGTGTGTGTTGTGTGAGCACAGACTAGCTCTGAGAGAGCCAGCTGTGAGTAGTACCATTACTGTGGTCGTTGTGAGGGCAGCCTGGAGTTCATCAGAACACATACAGCTACCCTCTAGTCAGGGATTGTCCATGTGTTTGTGTGCACATTTTTGTTCTGGCAGGCTGAAGGTGCAGAGTAAGCAAGTGAAATGTATCCATCAACACTGCGTGGGAGCTTTCCTTTCTAACTACAACTCGATGCTGTTATTTCCCCCAGGATTTTGTAATGATACCCTGCAGAGCACGTCAGCATTGAGCTTCACCTTGACATTGTAAACAAGAGAATAGAAGGAAAAGTGGGAAGGATGCGTAGTCGCTAGCTACTGTTGTTTAGGAACGGTTTCCTTAACAGCATACTCTACATGCAACTCATGTTTTTTATTTACTAAATAGCTGCTTCATATTTAGTTGTAGCTGACTAGCTGCTGCTTCAGTTTCAGCTGTAGCTGAGCTGTGGAAGCGCTAGGTTTCTCTAAGAAGAGAGAAGAGAGGACGTCTGCATAATGTCTTTGTTGACAGACAAAAGGAATGGGGAGCTCGACATTTCGCGTGAATATTTTTCCTCTCAATAGAATGCACATTCATGTGCAAGCAAAGACACTTATGTTTTATATACTTGTGCAGACCATATCCTCTAACCATAAACCTAATCCCTAATGCCTGAACTGAAAATAACCCCCAATTATTGGCTACCCCATCTAGCAACTGAATTTTCAGGACTTCTGGTCCCAGCATGTTTAAAAGACCAGAAATTAAACAAATAAGTTTTCTATTCTCTTGCAGAACCCTAGTATCCATGTTCCCTACACCTAAACTTTAAACTCAATACCCTAACCTTAATTACCTAGTGCTAACCAGGAATGCCTAAACCTAAAAGTTACTTCAGTTAAAAAAATATGCCCAATTGTAGGTTTTTCCCTGAACCTAACCGATAAGCTGGAAATGTAATTTACCCAAATGACAGATTTTAGATTGTTCTAATAAGTCCCTACATGTACACAAACATGGATCACACACATACACACTTTATAGTTACACAGAAAAGGGAAGCTCTGCAGCCACTTGTGAGGGCTGGAGTCCTGTTGATAAGGACTGTTCATGCTCGTTCTTATCTTTGAACTTTCAGACGTATGTACTGTTACATTTGCAAAAGTCTTGCACGGTCACATGGTGCGTAGCCAAGTTTTGTAATGAGTGGCGACAATTCGCCTGCACTTTCTTTTTGTATCCGTAAAGTGTATGATACCGTAGTATTGAGTAGTGGAAGTTTTGCTAAGGATGTTATATTGGGAGTCAATGCAATGGATTTGAATCTGGGCTCTATTTAGAATGTCTTATTGGTTTTAAATGACTGAAACGGACTTTGCTTTTATTAACTTCTCCAACAAACGTTAAACCTAATGGACTGGACCAGCCAGGGGAATGTCTAGATTTTCCACACACACACAGAGCACCTAAGTTGGGCTACAATCAACAAGTCCTGGGCCTCTTTCTAAATCACCTGGAGATGTGTTCGAATGAAAGACGGATATTTGATTTGGTCTGAAAGGCATTCTAGCATCTACTCCTACCGGAGCAAAGTTCTGAAGGGATGTTTGGATGAACAGAGTTTGGTTTGTGTGCCTCTGCATCTTGCACAAAATTAGGGTACACCCTGATAGGTTTGCCTGAGAACTCGATGCTGGAACGAAGGGAACATGGCCAGTGCTTGCTGTCCTTTTTTCCATGGCAAGACACGGGCGGAGGTAAGGGGGCCATCTGATGGCTCTTTGGTTAAGGAGTCAGATTTGTAGTCAGAAGATTGCCGGTTATATCCTGAGTATACCAAATGTTTTTTGTCCTTGGGCAAGGCACTGAACCTAAGTTGCTCCAGGGGGAGGTTCCTGTAATTACTGTATGTCGCTCTGGATAAGAGCATCTGATAAATGACAAAAAATGTAAATGTAATTTAAGAGAAGTGTGGAGCGAGCGAGTGAAAGTGGGAGAAGGTGAAGGAGGGGCAAGTCAGAGGCTGGTGACGTCATCAGAGGGGGACCGGTGTCTGTAATCGTGGCATGAGCAAACAGGTTGTGGAATGTGTGTGTGCGCGTTCATGTACTGCTGAGTATGTATGTTCACAGATACATGTGCAAACATCCCAAAAAAACTCACCTCATTGAGTCATTGTGAAAATGTAGCAAAGATCATGGTTTCGGTCTCGTTGGCTGCAGCACTACTCAAACAAAAAACAATCTCTATTACTGAGCTCTCTACTTCCGTTGCTAGCCACTGCCATACCTCTGGCTTTCTACCAAACTGCTTTAGAAGGGATTGTAAAAAGGACTTCTACTTTAGACTGCTAATTATTATTTTTTACAGTGAGCTCCATGCTGGTATGTAATGGTCTTTACTCAGATTGTAAACAAAGTTATAATGTTGTTGAAGTCTGTCGGGCTCCTATATTTCTCCTTTGTCCCTTAATGTCTCTTGCCCTTCCTTTCTTAATCTCTCTCTCTCTCTCTCTCTCTCTCTCTCTCTCTCTCTCTCTCTCTCTCTCTCT
>JACXGM010009121.1:0-28104 GCA_016801145.1 Umbra pygmaea | reverse complement strand
CCTGGACGGAGGTACCCCACTGGAATCCCCACTGGTAGGTAGAGGTCAACAGGGTTCTCATGGCAGCTTTGAGAATCTCCCTGCGTATTATGTAACCCTTCTTAGGGCTTTGGCTTAATCGGACCCACCTTGCCAAGCAGGCTCAGGGTCACTGAGGGAGGGGCTGCTCAAGTAGGTTTTGACCGTCATGTAACACTAGCAGTCTACAATTGGCCCAAGAGAGTCAAAATGTCCAGTGTCCAGGTCCTTCAGGCTGTCCCCTAAAAGAAAGAGACCTCTCCATAGAAGTAAATTATTAATTACTTTTTTAAATGAATATCAGTTTAAAGCCATTTGATATACTATGCAATAAATCTAATAACAATAAACTTCTCAAGAAATTAGCATATTGTGATAAAGTTCATTATTTTCCATAATGTAATGATAAAAAATAAACTTTCATATATTTTAGATTCATTGCACACCAACTGAAATATTTCAGGTCATTTATTGTTTTAATACTGATGATTTTGGCATACAGCTCATGAAAACCCCAAATTCCTCAAACCATTAGCATATTTCATCTGACCAATAAAAGAAATGTTTGTAATACAAAAAAAAGGAAGAAGTCAACCCTCAAAAAATTATGTTCAGTTATGCACTCAATACTTGGACGGGAATCCTTTTGTAGAAATGACTGCTTCAATGCGGCGTGGCATGGAGACAATCAGCCTGTGGCACTGCAGAGGTGTGATGGAGGCCCAGGATGCTTCGATAGCGGCCTTAAGCTCATCCAGAGTGTTGGGTCTTGCGTCTCTCAACTTCCTCTTCACAATATCCCACAGATTCTCTATGGAGTTCAGGTCAGGAGAGTTGGCAGGCCAATTGAGAACAGTAATATCATGGTCAGTAAACCATTTACCAGTGGTTTTGGCGCTGTGAGCAGGTGCCAGGTCATGCTGAAAAATTTAATCTTCATCTCCATGAAGATTTTCAGCAGATGGAAGCATGAAATGCTCCAAAATCTCCTGATAGATAGCTGCATTGACCCTGCCCTTGATAAAACACAGTGGACCAACACCAGCAGCTGACATGGCACTCCACACCATCACTGACTGTGGGTACTTGACACTGGACTTCAGGCATTTTGGCATTTCCTTCTCCCAATCTTCCTCCAGACTCTGGCACCTTGATTTCCGAATGACATGCAAAATTTGTTGTTGTTTTGTTGTGCTGCTTCTCTGTAGCCCAGGTCAGGCGCTTCTGCCGCTGTTTCTGGTTCAAAAGTGGCTTGACCTGGGGAATGCGGCACCTGTAGCCCATTTCTTGCCCACGCCTGTGCACGGTGGCTCTGGATGTTTGTACTCCAGACTCAGTCCACGGCTTCCGCAGGTCATCCAAGGTCTGGAATCGGTCCTTCTCCACAATCTTCCTCAGGGTCCGGTCACCTCTTGTCGTTGTGCAGTTTTTTTTTACACACATTTTCCTTCCCACAGACTTCCTACTGAGGTGCCTTGATACAGCACTCTGGGAACAGCCTATTTGTTCAGAATATTTTTTCTGTGTCTTACCCTCTTGCTTCAGGGTGTCAATGATGGCCTTCTGGACAGCAGTCAGGTCGGCAGTCTTAACCATGATTGCGGTTTTGAGTAATGAAACAGGCTGGGAGTTTTTAAAAGCCTCAGGAATCTTTTGCAGGTGTTTAGAGTTAATTAGTTGATTCAGAATATTAGGTTAATAGCTCGTTTAGAGACCCTTTTCATGATATGCTAATTCTTTGAGATATGAATTTGGGGTTTTTATGAGCTGTATGCCAAAATCATCAGTTTTAAAACAATAAATGACCTGAAATATTTCAGTTGGTGTGCAATGAATCTAAAATAAATGAAAGTTTAATTTTTTTCATTACATTATGGAAAATAATGACCTTTATTACAATATGCTAATATCTTGAGAAGGACCTGTATGTCGGATAATAGTGTGTTCCTTGCCTAACGGAGTACCCCTAATAATACCGACAATTACAATAGAGTTACTCCTGACGGAGTACCCCTAATAATAATAATAATACCGACAATTACAATAGGGTTACTCCTAACGGAGTACCCCTAAAAATACCAACAATTACAATTAGGTTACTCCGTACCTCCGTAAATGGACAAATGGTCATTTATGTGCAAAAGTGACCAAACTTTGAGAGTCAATATCACAGGCTGTGATGAACCCACATGGACATACCTCATTCTTTGCAATGGAACTCCCTCTTTCCATTGTTACCAACCATTACTTTCTATCTTGTAGGGTTCTGATAATATGATACTGTGATGTCATCAGGTGTCAGTGATCCAACGGGTCGGCCATTTTGTCCGCCATTTTGTATTGGATTTCTTATTGCTTATCACCCTATATGGAAGCAAGTATAAAACAACTGTATACCGAAAGCCAGGTCAATCGGACTTATTGTGGATTCTAAGACAATTTTTATAGGTTTTGGCAAATTTTCACTGTACAGAAAAATCCAAGATGGCGGACTTTATGGGTTCTTGAGACTTTTTTGTTCATCATGAGGAATAAGGCTGGTACACAAAATTTCAGCACTGTCGGTCAAACGGGGTGGAAATATGGACATGTTAAAAATAAAACAATGAATTGTGTACTGTAGCGTCCCTGGTGGAGTAATCGGGGCGGGCCTGAGCGAGGTAGGTACTCGGGGGCTATAGTTTAAGGAAGCAAAAATATAGCATTTTCCACCAGGGTTATTTGAGTTATTTGGCAGTTTCAAGGAAAAAAAATGAATAAATAATACTAACGATTACTATAAGGCTACTCCTGACGGAGTACCCCTAATAATTATACCAACAATTACAATTGGGTTACGCCTGACGGAGAACCCTTAATAATAATAATAACGATTACAATAGGGTTACTCCTGACCGAGTACCCCTAATAATAATACCAACAATTACAATAATAAGAAGAATACTAACAATAACAATAGGGTTACGGAAAACAGGTTTTCAGATAGCAGAGGTAATCAGAGTGCCATACAGCCATGGCTGAGTATTCATGTACCGCGTTTGAATGAACCAATCTTTGGTTTAATTTGTCCTAACTGTACAGGGACAGGGATTAATTTAACAACGATCCGCAAGATTATGGGTCCTCTAGCAATTTAATGTATTAATTTATGTATGTGTAACCGTCTTGTCTGTACACTGTGCCTTACACACTAAACAAAACAGAACATTTAGCAACGTTTTTTCTGTAACTTTATCCCATATTCCTTTCAGTGTTCAGATTAGGTTGCTACTTTATGCTGCGGCCAACAGTTCATGTACCGCATTTGAATGAACTGATCTTTGATTTAATTTGTCCTAATTGCGCAGGGACAAGGCTTAAAGTTAACATTGATCTGCAAAATCATGGGTTCTGTAGCAATTTACTGTGGTAATTTGTGTATGTCTGCCCATCTTATCTTTACACTGTGCCTTACACATTAAACAAAACAAACCAGAACCAAACAATGAGTTATCTACATTTGTCCAAAGGAAACAATTTCGTGAAACATTTAGCAACATTTTTTCTGTAACTTTATTCCATTTCTCTTTCACTGTTTAAGTTAGGACTACTTTAGGCTGCTGGCAAAAGTATACATTATAGATAGTTGTTCATGAAAATGTTATGTATTGTTTTGTATTAGAATTTTGTACTTGATTAGCAACCAGTGTTGGGCAAAGTTACTTTTAGGATTACTTTTCAGTTACTCGATGAGTTTTGGGAAGTGCCTAATTAAAACAAAATTATCAGGTAAATGGAGTTAATATCTTAACAGAGACCTATAAAACAAATAGAAAGAGTAAAGAAAATATCAGTCATGGTCACCAGTAAGATATAAAGTCCATATACCTGATCATTTTCTCTCAATTAGGGACTTTCCAAAACTTGTGAACTCATCAAGTAACTAAAAAGTAATCCTAAAAGTAACTTTGCCTAACACTGTTAGCAACAAACCAATTCTAACAAGCACACTCCAAACAGGAAATAAAAATTGTCAGAAACACAGGCACATGATCCAGCGTACTACAGAAAACAGCATAGATAATCTACTTATGAATATAGGAAACATTGGATAGGATAGAACACCACAATTAAATCTGCAAAATAAAAATATATTACATTAATTATTAATTTCCCTTGTCTTTGTTTGAAACAAATTGTAGCCTATGCGATTACAACATTTTCTATAGGTTCTATAATGTCTGACACAATAAAAAAGCTCTAACTTTTGTATATTCATTATTAAAAGCGGAACCTAAAGTATACTGGTGGGGAAGCAAACATCAGAAACTATCAAGGTGTGAGCTACAAAGTCTGTGGTACATCGCTGTTGTAAATATCCCAAAAACATTGATTGAGTAAAAGGGCCAAAACTGGTCTACATTGAAAAAAAGGGCCAAAACTGGCCTCCTAATGCCAAATTTGGTACAAAACCTCAGAGCGGCATGCCAAACAAGCACCAAAACCTGATAGCATTTACTACGGAAGATATATTACTATCACAATTATCCCAGTTACATGTCTTGAGTTATTGGCCAAAACATATAAATGTTTATTAAAACGCCCCCTAATGGCTGCTCTTCACTGAATTTGGTACAGAACATCGTAGTGGGACATTGAACAACAATCTCAAGTTTTTTGATAACTACATTTCATTTGGTAGCGATATGCTAAAGTTCATATTTCGTAGCTAGCTATGAAAATTACTTTGTTCGTCAATTATGCTTAGTTTCAGGAAACAAATTTATTTTGATAACTTTTGGTCAGGTTCGTCTTGAGATGCTATGTACCAAGTTTTATGCAGGTCGATTGCAAGGTCTAGTAGGAGTTCAAAAACGTTGGTTTGCGCATTACATGATATTGTGAAAAACCATGTTATCAGAAATGGGCGTATTTTACATCATCAGATTCAGTTCAATTCAAGGAACACATGGATATAATGGTTTATATTGTGGAATGTCTAATGTGGGAGTTATAGGCAAAAGCATGTTTGACATCATTATAGACCTAGTGGTCCACAATTTTTGGTATGTGAGGTCCAGTAACCATTGTACATCATAGTACACTGTAAATTTGAAGTTGCTCACATTAGGACAAGGGGTGGATCCAAAACTGGGTCCCATAGGCCACACCCCCTTTGACGAATCGGTACCCCACTGTAGGGGTGGCCTCGAGTGGCCCTAGATGGTAGCCTCAAAATTTGGTATAAATCGGATGAGCCGTTGACGAGATATAAACATTTGGTAGTTGTAGCGCCCCCTAGTAGCCAATTTTCATAAAATTTGTTGGGCAGCATCAGATGGTAATGTCAAACAAGATTCTAAAGTCTTGAAATGATAGCTTTTTTTGGCCAAGATATGCCAAAGTTTGTGTTTAAATAACTAGCTACACAAGTTTGTACATAATTTATGCAATTTTCAGGTCGGTCTGGTGATCATACATACAAAATATTGTGCAGTTATATTTATATAGCGCCATTCCATAGCTCAAGGTCGCTTTACATTGTACATTAGAATACATTTAGACACTCAGATATACATTACAGTGACATGGATACATGTAGTCACATTATACAAAATGTATGTTAAATAGATATGTTTTTAACTGGGTCTTGAATATAGCAACGGATGAGGTATTACATAGTGTGAGAGGTAGCGAGTTCCATAATTGAGGAGCATTAATACTAAATGACCTTCCACCTACAGTAGACAACCGGAAACGAGGGATGGACAATAAACCAAGTTCAGCTGATCTAAGGGACCGGGCAGGGCGGTATGGGTGGAGTAAGTCAGACAGATATTGAGGAGCAAGACTATTTGATGTTTTAAATATTAGAAGCAATACCTTAAAGTGGATGCGTGATGCCACAGGTAGCCATTGAAGGTCATGAAGTAAAAGAGTTTCATGAGCAGAATGCCTAGTGGAGGTGAGCACTCTTGCTGCAGAGTTTTGAACATACTGTAGTCTTGCAATTAGTTTTTTGGGATGACCAAGAAATAAGGCATTGCAATAGTCCAGATGTGATGTGATTAATTCATGAATTAAAGTTTCAGCATCAGATGAAGTGAGAGAAGATCGTAGACAAGCAATATTATGAAGATGGAAAAAAAAGTTTTTAACAACAAAAAGATATTAGAGCCAAAAGATAGAGTTGAATCGAATAAGACACCAACGTTACGAATCAATGATGAAGGCGTATGGTGAATTCAATCAATATCAAAGGACTGCTCCATCCTTTTGACTAAGACAGTAGAGCCAATGAATATTCTCTCGGTATTCATGTCATTTAATTTGAGGAAATTCAGGGACATCCAATGCTTGAGTACATGGCAGAGATGGCCTATCAGAGCTGGTGGTAAGATATATTTCAATATTGTCAGCATAGCAATGGAATTTAAGTCCATGCCTGCGTATGATGTCACAAAGAGGATATATGTAGATGATGAACAATAATGGGCTAAGAACCAAACCTTGAGGAACACCCTGTGTAAGAGAAGCAGTGGCAGATCTAAACCCCTGTATAGTAATATAATACTTTCTGTCACTGATATAGAAATTGAGCCAGGAAAGATCAGAGCCTGGAGATCAGAAAGCATAGGGATCATTATTTCATGGCAAACTGTGTCAAAAGCGGCGCTTAAATCAGGGAGCATCAATATGTTTATCAGCCCTGAGTGCATGGACAAATTAACGTTGTTAACCACCTGAAGAAGGGCAGTTTCATTGCTATGTGAATGGGTAAAATCCAGACTGAAAAGGTTCAAAAAGACCATTAACATAAAAACGTGATCACAGCTGTGAAGCAACAACCCTTTCAAAGACCCTGCTTAATAATGTTAAGTTGGATATTGGTCTATAATTGTCCATATTTGGATGGTCTAGGCCTGGTTTTTTGAGAATTGGGGTCACCGCAGCCATTTTTATTTCAGCTGGGACAACACAGGATGCGAAACTACAGTTTATCATATCTGTTATGAAGGGTGCAACCTCAGGCACACACAGTTTAAGCAAAACAGTAGGTGTAGGATCGAGCAGGCAGGATGTGGAATTTGATCTCACAATTAGATTACTTATGGCAGCAGAAGTAGTTAGAGCGAAAGCAGAGAGAGAGTTTGTTGAGTAAGCGGAATCAGTTAAAGTTAAAAGAACATTTGAGTCACTTGTTTGTGAAGTGTTTTTGGTAATGGATGCAGTGATTGACTTCAGTTTATCAGAGAATAATGTACGTGCACCTTTTTGCTTTATCTTGGCCAGGTCGCCATTTTAAATAAGAAATTGTTCTCAACATGCCCACCTGGTTAAATAAAGGTTACATAAAAAAATAAATACAAAATTGAGGAAAGCTATTTACAAGCCCCACAGAGCCCAAAATAACATGTTGTGGTGGATTTGTGAGTTTGTTAACCATTGCAAAGAGTGACTTGAAACTGTTGACATACATTTGCCGTTTGAAATTTAGGCCTGGGGGGGTATTCCAGAAAACAGGATAGGTGACATACTCAGGTAAGTTTAAGGGTAAGTAAGCGGATAACCTCAGCTTTCGTTTCCAAAAACCGAGTTAACTTTCAGAGTATGTAAGTTGCCATAGCAACTCACTCTCTGAACATACCCTGCCCCAGAGCAGGTTATGTTCCAGTGTTAGTTTGTTTCAGAGAGGGGACAGAGCATGGTGTGCCCTTTTGAAGATGACATAGTGAATGTCGGAGCACAGATAAAACGATATATTTTCCACTGTGAAAGGGTAATAAGACCAGGTATCGATGTGCTTTTGTATTAGGGGTAGAACGGTACATGTATTCGTATTGAACCGAAACGGTACGGGCGTCACGGTTCGGTGCATGAATTTAGGCGAAGAATACACAGTATAAAAAGAAACTCACATGCAAGTTAATTAATGTAATGCAGAACTACCGTTAGATATGCAAGTTGTTTATGGACACCTAATCTGCAGCCCCGCCTTAGCTCTGAAGCTAAGTAGCCGAGCTCCACCTATGTATGCAGTTTTCTGTCAGATCGATGGTCCGGTGAGTGAGTCAGCACTAAGGATGAGTATTGGTGGCGACCCACAAGAGTTAGAGGACCCGCCGACCTGTAAGATCACAAGTTTGGGAAAACTTCGGTTTCCCAGTCAGTTACAGTCATGGATTGTATATATCGGTTACAGTAGTACAGGCAATAGAGTGGTGGATAAGATGAGGAATGTGTGTCAGCGTTGTTCAGCAGCTATTGGGTATGTGAGTGGAAATACATCTAACATGCTTACGGATATCAGACCCAATCACCCAGATGTGCTAGCTCAGGGGAGAAACTGTATGACACTAGATGGTACAGCTTGAGACGTGCACAATAAAAAAAATGCGTTCAGCATTTTTGTTTAGCTTTTCTCTTCATTGTACCAAACTCGTACCGAACCGTGATGTCTGAACCGAGGTATGAACCAAACCGTGACTTCTGTGTACCGTTCCACCCCTATTTTGTATCCAAATGTATATTTGCGGGTGCGTTACGGTTTTACACAAGATTTGTTAATTTATTTAACAAATCGTTTAAAAACCACACATATCAAACGTGACACATCGCGGATCAGCGCTTAACACAGAGCACATTTTGTGCTTTGCCCTTCGTTTTTTTGCGACGGGTAGTTTTTTCTATTGCATAGGTGATGCATAGCATGTTAAAGGCAACTGTGTGTAGGGCTGTTGGTACAGTAGCATATGTCTCGCATTAAAACGGTTCGTACACACTTTTGTGCAGTTCCCTGGCCATACACCACTGACAGTTATTATAGAGGAATTCCACAGAGTGGCAGCTTTTGTTCTTTCTATGATATTCAATAAGAGTCGATTGTAGTTACATGGCACTATGTAATCTATCCATATACATACTGTGTAATGCCACAATCATTCTAAAATATCTGTCATTGTATATCTTTCAATTTCAGGGTTCCTAAATGTTATTGGGTGCATTGATGGAACCCATATTCCTATTAAAGCTCCTTCAGTCAATGAAGGAGACTATGTTAATAGGAAGTCAATCCATAGCATCAATATGCAGGTAACAATTGTTACGTCCCTCTCGCTCTCTCTGTATCTGCCTTGTTTCAGTCCAGACACAGGTGGAGCTGATTTGGGTCATTAGGAAACAAGTGCCACCTGGATTTGTTCTACCTGCTTAGGGGTTAAAAGCTTCAGCTGTCCCTACCTAACTCTCTCTCTTCTCTCAGCCCACATTGGTTTGCTGTGGTTTGATAAACATATTGACATACATATTGATTACACTTTACAACACTTACACCTTACAGGCTACCTTGCATACAAACACTGGCACTACACTTCTCATGTCCACCATCACACCTCATGGTTTACGTTGTTTGTTGTTGGCTAAGTTGGTTAAACTTATAGCTATACTATACCTCTGTCAATGTGTGGACTCCCTTGTTAGTCACCCTCCAAGAGCCGGGTTGTGACAAATGGGGACTCGCATCCAGGATTTTGCCTTTACATTTTGGCATTTTGTTTAGAATACCCCTGGATTGATTTGTATTGTAGTTTGGTTAAGCGCTACTTTGTGCGTCCTAGCTACTCTTTGTTTCTGGTATAGTTCCAGGGTTTGGGCAAGGCTAGTTGGCCATTTGTGTGCGCTATTGGGGGTTACATGTTGGCAGGTTTTTCCTGTGGTACTAGCTCTGCTGTAGAGAGGTGTTACTGTTCCCTGGTTGAATATTGGTAAGTTGTCTTTACAGTGCCTGACTGAGATGTTTTGAGTAGGACATAACCTTGATCCAGTGGTTTTGTCTTATCCCCTGTTAGGTATAGCGGCGTGTTTTCTGAGTGGCCACGTTGTGTGTTGTTTGTGTGGTGATATTTTTTTGTGTGGTGATAGCGGTTAGAGCGTTTGTCTTGGGGTCACATCCGTGGTTTGGGGAAGTCCTTCATTCCAGCGGGCTTTGGTGCATAAATACCCATCGCAAAGCCACTGAAGACTAGGGGTGAGTTTATCATAGCTTGTGGGGATTTTCCATGCCAGATTTTCTGTTTTGCACTGTAAAGTCAGCTGTTTCCTTAATTGTTTGGAAGTTTGTTGGGACAGTGTTGGAATACTACCTTCTTTGGGTAGAGCATTATGGCTTCCATTGTGGCATTTATTCAGGCTCCATCTTAGGAATTGCTTTTGCAGTTTAAAAAATAACAGCTTTTAAAGTTCAGTGACCATTATAAAGATGAGATTAGTGACAAACGTCTCAAAGATACGGTAAGGTCTATCTTGTCTGCTCATTTGTTTGCGGTTTGTATATTGAAGGCTAGTGTGAGCCCGTCCGTAACAATACCACCAGTTGTACCTGTAACCACACCACCTGTTGTAGTTAGTGCTGGATTGACATATGAGCAGCAAAAATAGTTACTTCTATTGCAGCTAGAAAAAGAGCGGCTGAGCCAAGATAAAGAACTTGAACTAGAGAAGTTGAAGCATGATACACAACAAGCAAGGCTGCAGCTACAACACTGCCTGTTAGACTTGTTCAAAGACGGAACGCTTTCAGGCGAGTTTTTCTTTGAGGATGACTATTCAAGCCCCCTAAGGGGACGCTCTTCTTTTGGTCGTGGTCCGTCTTTTGACGTTACTGCTAATCTCCGGTTGTTGCCAAAATTCTCTGAAAAAGATCCTGACCTATTCTGACCTATTCTTCACTTTTTTGAACGTGTGGCAAATTCTCGTGCTTGGCCTGATGCAGACCGTACTCTCATGCTAAAGTGTCATGTACAGTTTTGACCGGTAAGGCACAGGAGGCATACTCCTGCCTTAGTGCTGCAGATAGCAAGGACTACTTAAAGGTTGTTTTACGTGCTTATGAATTGGTACCCGAAGCATATCGTCAGCGGTTTAGAAGCTTAAAAAGTTTTTAAAAACAAACCCATGTTGAGTTCTCCCATGATTTGTTAACCCAGTTCCACCTTTGGTGTACTGCATCAGCGGTCACTAGTTTCGAGGAGGTGTGTGACTTGGTTGTGCTCGAACAATTTAAGAACTCTGTTTCTGATCGCCTGGCTACATACATAAATAAACATAAGGTACAGACTGCATCTGAAGCAGCTGTTTTGGCAGACAAATATGTATTGACCCACAAAAGCAGTGTTTGGGGTTCCCACATGCAAGATTGGGGGGCAGTGGAACAGTGGTTTGAGTGGTTATCAGACTGGGATTCCCTTCGGTTCTGTTGGTGGTTCTTTTCCCTCTAAATCTGAGCGTAGTGCACATGGACAAAATTATGCAACTAGAACCTGTAATTATTGCCAGGGTAAAGGCCACTAGAAGATTGAATGTCCTGCCCTTAATAGGAAAGTCAGCAGTCCTGGCATCCCTCAGTTGAAACCGGTTGCATGAGCTGGACCTGTTCCCTATGCTTATCCTGTCGCCCAAGCTGATGAAACGGTAAAACCACATAGTACTGTCTATTCTCCTTTTATCTCAGAGGGCTATATTTCCATGCTTGAAGGTGAGCCAGTACCGGTAAAGATTGAGGGACAGTGGTGCCTCTGAGTCCTTTGTTGTAGAGTCTGTTTTGCCGTTTTCCTCAAAGACAGATACAGGCATCCGTGTTCGGGTTTGAGGGATTAGTTTGAGTATGTTGGCTGTGCCCTTACACAATTTTAAGCTTGTGTCTGACCTCGTGCAAGGCGAAGTTTCCCTTGGTGTGCGTCGTTCTCTACCTGTTGATGGCGTGGATGTGATTATGGGTAACAATATAGCTGGTAGTCATATGTGGCGTGACGTATCTACCCTTGTCTCTTACTCCTCATGGAGGGGAAAGGGATGTAAATTTACAGAGGTTCCCAGAGGTATTCACTGCATGTGCCATGACTCTTGGGAAAAGCCGAGCCGGCGGCCTATGTAAAGTGGAACCTGAACAACAAAACTTGACCAGCTTAGTTGTTCATTACATGATTTTCCTTTGCCTGTTTTCCGTAATGATCTCATTACAGAGCAGTCTGTTGATACTACTCTAAAAAGCTTATTTGATCAGGTCATTCCATTTCAGGAAGCAAGAAGTGCTGCCCATGGTTACTTTATTCAAGATCGGTTGTTGTGAAGGAAATGGATTCCTCACAGCAAGAGTTTTGTGGGTGAAGCTGTGATTCAGATTGTGATTCCTTCCAAGTTTCGAGAACTGGTCCTGAAGACATCACATGATGTTTCCGGACACTTAAGTGTCAGTAAGACGTATGATCATGTTTTACGTCATTTTTTTTGGCCTCGTTTGAAAAAAGATGTTGCCGCCTACATTAAAATGTGTCATGTCTGTCAGATGACTAGAAACCCTAATCAGGTGTTTAAGCCAGCGCCACTACAACCTATTCCCGTGATGGGTAAGCCATTTGAGCATTTGATTTTTGATTGTTGGTCCATTGCCTCGGTCTAAAACTGGTGGTACCTACATGCTGACTGTGATGTGTCAGGCTACGAGATATCCTGCGGCCTACCCACTCCACAACATTACCACCAAGTCTGTTCTCAAGGCGTTATCGCAGTTCATTTCTATTTTCGGAATACCTAAGGTCATTCAGAGTGATAAATGTTCCAACTTTACTTCACACATCTTTGCCCAGGTATTGCGACAACTCCGAATAAAACATAGTCTGGCCAGTGCTTATCATGCACAGAGTCAAGGGGCTCTTGAGCGATTTCACCAGACTATGAAGTCCCTGTTACTTCCCTACTGCACTGAACTAGTACGTGACTGGGAAGAGGGTTTACTGTGGTTGTTACTCGCTGCTAGGGAGGTGTCACAAGAGAGCACTGGTTTCAGCCCAAATGACCTTGTTTTTGGCCATACTGTGCGGGGTCCTCTTGCTGTGTTAAAAGAGAAAGATCCTCCCCCAGATCTGTTGTCATATGTTAGCAGTTTCAGACAAAGGTTGTATGTAGCCTGTGAATTGGCGAAAGACAAATTAAAATCCTCACAGGGGAGGATGAAGAGGTTATTTGACCGAGGTTCAGAACCCCGAGAATTTAGTCCTGGGGACCAGGTTTTGGCCTTGCTGCCTTTAGTGGTTTCTCTGTTCCAGGCCAAATTTAGCGGTCCATACACTGTGGTGAATAAATTGTCTGATCTCAATTATCTGATTGCCACCCCTGACCGCAGAGGGTCAAATCAACTGTGTCACGTATATCTGTTAAAGCCATACTATGGTCGCACGTTTTTTGATTTGGTAAGGCATGTGAAATGAGTTGGTTGAGGCATGTGAAAAGTGTGAATAATTTGGTGTCTGATGCACTTCCCCACGCTCCCATTTAGCTCATGCGGGGCCACCTTATTTATTTGTTTTATGGTGCCACTCAGGGCTTATCCTTCCTGATTGCCCTGGCTACAGCACTCCTGTCGTTCTCTTAAAGTGCTTCCAGGTACCATGGTTGCTGAGGTCGATAAGGACGGGCATATAGGAGGCTGGGTGTCTTCTGCATTCCACGGGGGAATTCCTGCTTTCTGGTCTGATTTGTTTTGATTTAATCTTTGCTAACAATATAATGATGATGATGATGATCATAATAATACTACTACTGATGATGATGATGATGATAATACTAATAACAGTGATCATAAAATTAATGATAATAATGATGATAATAATAATAATAATGATGATAATAATGATAACAATATAGCAGGTTGTTTTGGGCCCTTGGATAGGTCCCAGCTTTTATGGGAGGGGGTGATACATCCCTCTCGCTCTCTCTGTATCTGCCTTGTTTCAGTCCAGACACAGGTGGAGCTGATTTGGGTCGTTAGGAAACAAGTGCCATCTGGGTTTGTTATGCCTGCTTAGGGGTTAAAAGCTTCAGCTGTCCCTACCTGACTCTCTCTCTGCTGTCAGCCCACATTGGTTTGATAAACATATTGACATACATATTGATTACACTTTACAACAATTACACCTTACAGGCTACCTTGCATTCAAACACTGGCACTACACTCCTCATGTCCACCATCACACCTCATGGTTTGTTGTTGGCTAAGTTGGTTAAACGTATATCTATACTATACATCTGTCAACATGTGAACTCCCTTGTTTGTCACCCTCCATGAGCCGGGTTGTGACACAATAGATTTTTGTGTGCTAAATCTTTAGGTGTTTAAACCTAAATCCCTCTCAAAACTGGTCCCCACTAACTAGGTAATATGTGACGCAACCCACCTCATCATTAATGTTGATGCCAAAAAATGGGTCTGTACTTAATGACAGAATGTTGTGCCACAAATGTCAACGGGGTCTGTTTTGCCTTACACAATGTTTTGTTATTATTATAATTTCATTTCTGTAACTATACACTTTAACTACCATTATAGGACAGTTCAGTGCTTACTTGCTGGGGGACAGAGGGTACCCTTGTCTGCCCTATATAATGACACCCTACCCTGATACTGGACCACAGGCACTATTCAACTTGGCCCACAGCAGAACACAGGTCAAGGTGGAGATGACCCTAGGCATCCTGAAGGCCAGGTTTCAGTGCATGCGCGGGCTCAGGGTCAGTCCAGAAAGGGCATGTGACTTGATAGCTGCTTGTGTTGTTCTTTACAACATTGCCACCATGAGAGGTGAGAGGGCCCCCTCTTCTCTTGAAGATGGCCAAGTGGAAACCCAAGTGAACCCAGCAGACCAAAGAGATGGCAGGGTGGTACCAGACATGATTTGGCAAAATCCCTTTAATTAAAATCAGTAAACAGTCAAGTTCATTTATTTCTCCATATCCTGTAATAAAGACATTTGCATTTATTGCGTTATACACCCTTTAACAACTAATGTCACATTAATGTTCACATACTGTTTCCCACCTTAAGCTTTTGCTCTAGCAATTGAATTTCAAGTATGGCCTTTTGTATGTTGACAATTTCCTCCTACATTTGACACATATGCAGTAAAATAAAATAACCATTCATATTGCACAAGTGAAACAATGACTGTAAAATGCATTCCAATGCCTTTTGATTTGATGATACTCTTTAGCTGCAGTTTTGGCGATACTCTGATCCAAGCCATCACAATTTGGCCCTTGTCAAATTCGCTCAAATCCTTAAACTTGCCCATTTTTCCTGCTTCTAAAACATAAACTTTGAGGACAAAAGCAGGAAAAATGGGCAAGCGTAAGGATTTGAGTGACGATAACAAGGGGCAAATCGTGATATCTAAAATCGCAGCTTTTGAGGGGTGTGGTCAATATCTCTCAAAAGTGGTCCAAGGAAGGGAAAGTGGTGAACCAGTGACAGGGTCTTGAGCGGCCAAAGCTCATTGATGCACGTGGGGAGCAAAGGCTGGCCAGTTCACTCTGATCCAACAGATCCAAATTGCTGCAAAATTTAATGATGGTTTTTATGGAAAGGTGTCAGTGCATTGTGGTTTGTTGCAAATAAGGCTGCTGTTTTGGTAGCAAACGAGGGACCTACACAATATTAGGAAGGCGGTGTGTATAATCTAGGTTTGCAACAACTTTTTAATAATTTCTTTTTATTATTTTTATATTCGAATGTCTATTATTTTTCAACTATTTGTATACTGCATTAGTTGAATTTGTGTAACATGGGGAATAATTGTGGTCAGCATAATTTGAAACTGTACTAATATGGAATTATTACACCAAACCCTTCCTGTGATCTAGTAAACAATGTCAATAAATTTAATGTTGTTGCCTTTCTAATTTCCTGTTATAGGGGATAATGCCCAACAAAATCAAATCTTAAATATCAAGAAGCAAGTAATGATTAAGATTGAAAATTAAAAAAAAAGATGTAGAGCAGTCATGAGAGTGGTAATTCAATCCTATCACTATAAACTATTGAGAATTTGAAAGAGGTATACAATGACATTTGCAAAAAAAAACTTTTTCCAAGTAATAATGCAAATATCTGCCCTCCTGATCATTTGTTTAACAAATCTGCTCTGAACAATGCAAAATGGATACCTGTAAGTTTCTGTGGAAAAATGCTGAGGGAAGTGTATAGTTTGGTTTGATTTCACCTCATGTCATTTGTCTGATAGCTAAACCAATGTAAGTAATGGAATGTTATGAGAGAGAAGAAAAATACAGAAAACAAATAGTTTATTTCTCAAACTACACAAACATATATTTAACAGTAGTGGGATGTCCTAGAGATATACATTAAAAAAAAAATGCTAAGTACAATCAAATTCACAAGAAACTCTGGGAAAATTAGGTGATATTCAATACAGTTTCAGACTTTAAGTTAGTGTAAGGGTAAAAAAAGTACATTTTGTCCCCTAGGGACCGTTACAAAAAGATGTCTGCTTTATTTGATATACAACATTATTCATGGGAAATTCTCTAATTGCAAGGAATGTTTTAATAAATAGGCTAGCATTGCAAAGCATATCTTTGTGTCATTGCACTGTAGGTCGGGCAACTACAGAACTGGGGTTGTCAACTGAGTTAGTTTGTCCTGAAGTTGACCAACATTTAATGTTGGAGTTGCAGTGTTTAAAAAAGCAAAATGTCTTGGTGCTAGGATATAATGTTCCTGGGTGAAACTTCAGCTTAGGTAGGATGCAGCATCTATAAACATTTTGGTCATGGCTGAGATGGGCCTGAAACACAAAACATACAAGACCGTTAATGACAAATTATCATATACATAGCATTTGTTGCATAACTTCTAAACCCTCTAAGTCATAGTCATGCTCCAACCACTGACTATTGTAGTGTAGTTTGTCCTACAAGCCAGAAACTTTTTAAATTTTAATAAGATCTTGTAACTCAGTGTTTCTTCCCTGGGACCCCCAACCCTTCCATATTTTAGATGTATTCCTGAGTGAGCACACCTGAACCAAATTTTGAACTAATCTTAATGCCACACAAAACTTGAAACAACTATTTTCAGTTGGTACATAATTACACCAACATACTTTAACTATCCCAAAAGCTGCCATGATTGCAAAAGTTAGCTATACCAATACACTTGAAAATGTACCACCTGGAAAAGTTACTTTTACAAATGCAGTTGCAGAAATCACATTAGGTGGATTGCCATTTAGCAGTTAATACAGTGAATGGACCAGAGATGTATAAAGTACTAGAGACCCAGACTTGAACACCACACTTAGAAGTAGAAGTACTGAAGTATTCAACTTTTTTTGTACTTAAGTATTGCAAGTAGTATATTTTAAAATTTACTACTCAAGTACTGAAAGTAAAATTACAAGTATTGTGTTATGTAGTTTGAAAATCATTGTTTATATTATTTCAAATGTTTAGCCTAAAAGACACTCACTATTCCTTTGGCTTTGCAGTACAAGGACAGGAATGTACAAGAGCACCTTAGTTAAAACACTGATCTTAACTCTTATTTTTTATTTTTGTAAACAAAAATAGAACATGTATGACCCTTCCCCCTTTATATCCCTCCCCTCTCTTACTGCTTGTGCTTTTTCTTCATTCCTTTCTTAAACGGGTATTTAGCAGTCTTAAAGCAGTCATATTTAGGAAGTTAGAAATCTTTGGTTGGCTGTTGTGATATGTGCATTATATATTATATTTATATTTCTAACCTTGATATGTTTCTTCAAATTTGATGGTGAATTTTTGAAGCCCATTATTTCACAATATTTCGGGAAAGAGTAAGCACTTCAATCTATATGAATTGCCTTTCATTCCAATTTTTTTTTAACATGGACTCTAAGTAGGGCCAGAGGTGGACACATTCCTCACGATGACTCAAAGTTGGAGGTGTTGGTGTTGTTTCTGGTTGTTCCATCTTGAAACAAACTAAAAGCTCAAGTGTTCTCAATTGAGGCAGGCAGCAGAGCGAAAAATGGGAGCATGCATGGCCTGCTTGATCTGCTCAAGCTTCATCAAACCTGGTGACAGAGCCATCTACAGCTCTGGCGGTGATAATGTGGATTGAATAGTTTGTAACATTATAATAATTGTAACAGGTAACGATGCAGCACATAAAAAATTATTGGAGTAAAAGTATTAAACTCATCGAAAATATGTACTGAAGTAAAAGTAGAAGTAGGAGAAAAAAATAATACTCTAGTATCTAGTAGTTCTACTTCGTTACTATACATCTCTGGAATGGACAATACAGTATAGTAATAACAGGGATCGAATGAGGAGTAACGCCATCCTTCAGAACAGGTCCTATTCTTCTTAAGGTTATTTTCTATGAACTGTGTGTATAGACATTGTGGGGTATTTGTATAACACTACCAGCTTTGCACATCTGTGACAGATTTGGGTAGTGATGGGCGAATTGAAACAGGACCTCCGATGCTCCGATGTAATTTTCAAAGCACAGTGATTCGGCACAGTGAGCCGAAGCTTGTATCAAAGTCACAACATCACGTGATTGGTGACGTTCGAAGCTTCAGACGTCACAACATTCTGACTTACAAGTGTTGAAAAGCTTTGGTTCAGTTCAAAAGAATTGATGCATTGCCACTGAACTCGATCAATAAAAAATAAATTAAATCCCTTTACTTTAACAGCGGTCAGTTAAGATTTTAGAAAAGGAGCAATTCGCGAGAGCAGTTTAAATAGCAGTTTAAAAGAGAAATGAATATTAGAAGCAAATCATTTGAACACCCCGCTATATAAACTGTATCAGTATTCATGTCAACATATAAATATATACTAAATGGATGTTAATTGGAAGCTGAGCTCATGTTACTTTCGGAACCCGCGCGAATGGAATGGTGTGCAACGCACCAATCCCATAACATTCCGTTAGCCTACTCCCAATCTGGTCAAAAAAATTAGCTTGGCTTCCCCAATTAAGATCCACCGACTAATGTTGACGCAGTTACTGGCCCATAGGCCTCGAGAGGTTCCAACAGGCATTCCATCATGATGTAAACCTATGACTTGATGGATGTGTAAGCATTAACACACAACAGACTGTGCATTGCCAGGGAATAACCGCACACCTCAGCCAGGGCCGGCGATTGCTATAGGTGAACTAGGCAATTTCCTAGGGCGACAAATGTTTTGGGGTGCCCTTACCCCGGAATTCTACCAAGGACTTCTGCGGCGGGTTACGGTTCCGGCGAGGTCTCATTCCATCCTCCAAGTAGTGTCAAACCTTACCGAGAGCATTACAGAAGCGCTGCATTGCGTGGCGGCAGGTATTGGCGACATCGCATATTGCAGACTCTATCCAATTGAATGTATTGATTTGCAAATGGCATATATTTTAGTCAATTTTTTTCTGGATTGTAATGGTCCAAGTAATTGTTGTATTTGTGAAAAGGTGTTTTGGGGAATAGAAATTCATGAATTCTACACTCTAAATATTGGGGTTATTTAATCTACCCAACCGCAGGGTTAGGAAATGTTTAATCCATTATGGGTTATTTATATGGAAGTTGGGTTATTTTGTGCAACTCATGCGTTAAGTCAAAATCCATCACCCCAATATACATTGGTTGACCCAGCACGTGGGTTGTTTGTGCTTCGACGGTCATCAGATCATCACCAGAATCCACATCCACCAGAGATCACACACCGAGCGCTCGTCACAGCAGAGAACCTGACTGGTCATCCAGCGAGGCAAATAATAACAAAAGGTTTGTGTACACTACATGTCTAATTCACATTGTCTTCGTTGCGTTACCTAAAAAAACATTTACGAATCAATATATACTGATCATATTTCCAAGCATTCTCTACTGCAGGTACATTATTTTTTGCATTTGGCTTAATGTTTGTACATGTATGGTACATCAATTACTTAGTTATTTCACTGCCATTCAATCTAAGTGATAAGCATTAAAAGTAAGTGTAACATGTTCATTTGACTTATTGCATCCATGATGACAAAACCGTTCCAGTTTGGATAAAGTTTTGTTAGGAAAATGTAGCTGTGTGCAGGTGTCTGTGATTCTTCTGATTGCAGATATGAGTTGACAACTACCATTTGGGAAAGTTCATACTCTGTCTACATTCCAGCAAGTGTGAGTCCACCATTCTGGTGTACATTTGCTTGTAGGGCTTTTATGTCCCAGGGTTTTGCTGCAAATCAGCAGCTGAAATGCTGCTTGCCTGGCTAGAAAACTGGGAGGAAAAAAGGTATATCTATACAAATGAATCTGGTGTTGGAGCATATCAGAGAGAAGTAGTATTTCCCATCCATCAAACAGCCAAAACATTATGACCAGCTATTTGACAGGTGGATCTTAGCGTTCTGATTAAGCCCCACCCCCTTTTCCCCACCCATTTTCCCGCCCCTGGTGTGTTCCTATTGGTCCATGTAAGCCGCAGCTGTCAAAACCTTGGAAATGATGCTTTCCAACCCTTATATGTGTTCCTATGGTACAGGCCGTCCCCTAAACTGAGCTGTCAAAACTTTGACGAGTGGGTTTAAAACTAGGGATTGGTTCATTTGTAAGTTCCAACCATTAAGGAGTTCCTACTGTACAGGCCCTCCCTAAATTGAGCTGTCAAAACTTTGACGAGTGGGTTTAAACCTGGGGATTGGTCCGTTTGTAAGTTCCAACCCATTAAGGAGTTCCTACGGTACAGGCCCTCCCTAATCCGAGCTGTTAAAAACTTTGATGAGTGGGATTCAAGGTGGAGATTAGACAGTGTCAAGCCAGGGCCCTAAGGCCGTCCTAAGGCCTCTCCCCCCACCCCTCATTCTACAGTTTCCAAATAGTTCCAGAGTCAGCAAAGACATGGTGTCATGGGCTTCCTATAGATGTATTTAATCCTGATATGTTCTCAAAGTTAAACTTATCAAAACAGGTACTTCTACATAGGGCCAAAATCATTAAATATGTTGTTTTAACAGTTCTCAGAATATTAGACTTCTAAAAATGTCCAAAATGCCAAGGGTTTTTAATCCTACAGTACCCTCTGACCCTTAGGTTTTGTAGATTACTCTCTATGTTTATAAAAGTGGTTTCTCTAGGTTTCACAGGCCTAAACTTCTAACTTAGATTATGTGTGTGACACTTTTTCTATGATAAATTTAGTTGTGTGACAGACTTTAGTTTTTCACTAAACAGGGTTGTTGGCTGCCATTGTGTATCTGTCAGGAGCATAATTTTTTTTCTTGCAAACTAAGCTGCCCCTATCTGTTTTTCTGTACATCATGTTTAATGCTTCAGCAAGCAGGTGTCTAGAAGATTGTAAAAGCACCTGTGAGAAAGGTATTAATCTGGTGAGTTTTGCAGGCCTAAATTCTGTTCAATTTGGATCAATATGTGATTATTGGGACAACATCAAGTGTATCTGTGTCTCTCTCTCTCTCTGGCACAAGAAAATTGACTTGCAAATGCAGTTCTGGTAGAAATTGTGTAATCTCTGTTTATGTTTGTTAACCAGTCCTTTGAAACTCACTAGAGCCAAGGGGGCGGGGGGGGTAGAGAAACTCCTCTTTAAAATACTCTCTATTCACACATGGTAAAGGACATTCTATTGATAAGGGTCTAGGATGGTGTCTCCTTTGTTTACTATGGAGTTACAGTATCACCTCCTCACAGTGTTAGATCCTGTTTTCCCAGGTCTACATGGTCATTTTTATCTTTAAGAATGTCAAAGATGTGTGTTTGTGTTGTCAAAAGTTCTAAAATACAATTTTTTATGACAACTCTAAGTTCACACAACCCCAATACTTTTGTTTTCTCAACCCGGTTTGCTTGGGTATGTTTTGCTATGTGTCTGTGTAATAGGTTTCTGAATTCTAAGATCTGTCGAATGGGCAGCCATTTTTTCCTCAAGCTAAGCTGTCTCAATTTTCTCTAAGACAGGGCTGTAGGTGTGTGTCTTTTAAAGGGTCGTAAAACAAGATGTTCAGGTACATAGGTTCAAACTATCTGAGTTTCTGTGTTTAAGGCAAGTCTTCCTCTGGTTTTATTTTGTCTCAGACATAGTAGGATGAGCCAAAGTCTGTTTGACTATGTGGAAATAAATATTTTCTGTCAGGGTCCTATCTTAAACTAAAACACAGATATTTTGATCTAACCATAGGGCATTAAGATCATGAATCAGAATATATATTTTCTAAATTAATTGAATCAGGAGTTTTGCAGTGTGCAAATTATTTTATAAAATTGCAATGTTACAAGTTTGAACGAGAACTGCAAGCAGTTTTGATGGGGTCCAAGCCGTCCCTGGCGAGTCCCCCCTGGTGTAAGTCGCCCTGATGCCCCGCGGAGCCCACAAAAGCAGAACCTATGAAATCGGAACCAAAGGTGCAATGGCTGTGACGCAAAAGATGGAAAATATTATAACACCCAAGATACTTGGTCTGTAGTAATTAGCACATGCTCTGAAATTTTAAAGACAATTTAAAATGTTAAAAGAAGTGCTTTGATAATGGTCGAAAATGTCAGAGAAGATTAAAAAAGTTGTCATTAGCAAGAAAATTTAGGGGATTAGGAACTAAGAAAGCAGATTATGAAATACCATCACATAGTATGTCGATCCATAAACTCTTGTTCGCAAAACAGGTTTTCAGATAGCGCTGGTAATCAGAGTGCCATACAGCCGTGGCTGATGATTAATGTAGCGTACTTGAATAAACTGACATTTGGTTTAATTTGTCCTAATTTCGCAGGGACAGGGCTATAAGGTAACACTGATTTGCAAAATCAAGGGCTCTGTAGCGATTCACTGTCGTAATTTGTGTATGTCTGACTTCCTGTCTGTAATGTGTTTAGTAATATAGGCGACCGCCTAAAAACATGACCGACTTTGAGGCACTATAACTCTGGCTGTGTTTAAACAAAACAAAACAGAACCAAATAATGAGTTACCTACATTTGTCCAAAGGAAACAATTTCATAAAACATTTTGCAGCTTTTTTTCTGTTACTTTATCCAATTTCCCTTTTACTGTTTGGGTTAGGTTGCTACTTTAGGCTGCTGCCAACATTATACATTAAAGATAGTTGTTCATGAAAATGTTTTGTATGATTTTTTTGTAGAATTTTGTACTAGATTAGCAATAACTCATTATAACACTGCACAGTCCAAAGAAGAAATAAAGTTTGTCAGATGCATAGGCACATGATCCAGTGAACTCTAGTAACCCCAATGAGTGACATTTTATCAGAATATAGCATAGACAATTTGATTTGAAATATAGGAAACATTGGATAGAATAGAACACCATAATAAATCTGCTAAATAAATGTATATTACATTCATCATTAATTTCCCTTCTCTTTGTTTGAAACAAATTGTAGCCTATACATTTAATACACATTTTCTATATGTTCTATAATGTCTGACACATAAAAATAAGCTTAAAGTTTTGGATAGTCATTATGGAAAGCGGAACGGTGGCGAGACAAACGTCAGAAAATATTGAGGTGTGAGCAACAAGGTCTGTGGTACATCACCATTGTAAATATCCCATATACATATACATTAAAATCAATGAACATTTGAAAAGTTAATTCTAGATAAAGAAATTGTCATAACAATGGAATTATAAATTTCCTGCCAAAGTTCATTCAGTACATTTAGCCAAATCTTCTGTTAACATAATAATAAACTGAGCTGAAAGCCAGGGGTCATACCATTGCTTCTTTTCGTTTCCACTCTTCTCCTTTTGCTCCTTTTTTTTCACTTGAGTTGTTGGACGACGGCTGAAATTCCACACAACTAACTAACCGACCGACTGAAAACCCTGCAACGGCTATGCTTACTTTAGTATTCCATCTATGCAGGTCCTGGGTGTTCTGATCATTAGAGACATGATCTGAGTAAAAGGACAAAAAATAGTCTACCTTGACGACAGCGCCTTTCAATGACAAATTTGGTACAGAGCATCAGAGCGGCATGCCAAACAAGCACCAAACAAAAGTTTCATGTTGATAGAATTTACTATGGAAAAGATATTGTAATCTCAATTATCCCAGTTAAATGTATTGAGTTATTGCCCAAAACACATAAACGTTGATTAAAGCGCCCCCTAATGGCCGATCTTCGCTAAATTTGGTATAGAACATCACAGTGGGACATTGAAGAACAATCTCAAGTTTTTTGATGATAACATTTAATTTGGCATCGATACAATTAAGTTTATATTTTGTAGCCAGCTATGAAAATTTGTTTGTTCGTCAATTGCGCATAGTTTAACATAGCAAAATTCTTTTGATAACTTTTGGTCAGGCCCGTCGGGAGATGCTAGATACCAAGTTTCGTGTAGATCGGTGGCACGGTCTAGGACGAGTTCAAAAACGTTGGTTTGCGCATTGCGCGAAATTGTGAAAAATCTAGTTATCAAAAATGGGCGTGTCCTATATCATCAGATTCAGCTCAGTTCAAGGTACACTTGGATATAAGGATTTCTATTGTGCAATGTGTAATGTGGGAGTTATGGGCACAAAACATGTTTCTCACCATTATAGCGCCACCTAGTGGTCCACATGTGTATTTTAGGTATGTGAGGTCCAATAACTATTGCACATCTACTCTGTAAATTTGAAGTTACTCACATTAGTACAAGGGGTGGATCCAAAACTGGGTCCCATAGGCCACGCCCCTTTTGACGAATCAGTACCCCACTGTAGGGGTGGCCTCAAAAGTGGCCCTAGATGGTAGCCTCAAAATTTGGTAAACATCGGATGAGCCGTTGATGAGATATAAACTTTTTGTAGTTATAGCACCCCTTAGTAGGCAATTTTCATAAAATTTGTTGGGGAGCCTCAGATGGTCATGTCAAACAAGAATCTAAAGTTTTACAATGATAGCATTTTTATTGGCCAAGATATGGCAAAGTTTATACTTAAGTAGCTAGCTACACAAATGAATTTTTGCGCAATTTACGCAATTTTCATCCGATAAAAATTATTTTGATAAGTTTTTGTCACGTCAGTCTGGTGATCATACATACCAAATTTCGTGCAGATCGGACACACGGTCTAGGAGGAGTTGGAAAAAGTAGGTTTACGATAAATTGCAATTTTTCACGCATAAAAGTACTGGCGGAAATGGGCGTGGCCTATGTCAGAAGATTCAACTGAACTCAGGGAGCGTGTGGATATGTGTATCTTCTATGTTCGATGTACGGTTTGGGAGTTATAAGGGCAAACACGTTTTTTCTGCTATAGTGCCACCTAGTGGTGGAAGTGGCTGAATTTTTCTGTCTGAGGTCCCAGCGGTGATCTGGACCAGTCCTGAAAATGGCACCCCCACGGTCATGTACGGTTTAGGCTGTAGTAACGGTTTTACCGGAAGAATAATAAGGAAGAAAAAACGTTAGGAAAACAATAGGGTTCACAGCCCTGCTTTGCAACGACGGTTCCCAGCCCCTTCGGGCTTGGACCCCTAATTAGGATGTATTATTTTAGGTCAACCATATGCAAACATGATCACTAGGGCCTACTACACACATAGACAGTCTATAGAAATATTTTAAACATATGGTATAGCGTATTTATCAAACATTCATGCAATAGATAAATTAACTTTTAAACTACATAGGTTATGTTATACAATTACAGTAATAGTTTCATAACCCAAAAAACTGTGTTCATTTGGGATACAAAAACCTGTTCTACAGAGGAGTTAAGTATAGAACGGTTATAGAAATCAATAGCTTTCTTACCCAGTTTATCGTGTTTTGGTCATTTCACACAAAAAAATGCTATAGTCTTTAAAAAAAGTTTGTGTTTCATTTCCCAAGACATTAGTCCCAAACCAGTTTTCATACATCCAACACAGTTTACGAATACAATCTGCCAAGATTGACAAAAGTAGCATAGCGTTGTACGTTTCCAAAGGTAATATGTCTGTGCAAACTGGTGAGAAATAAATTATGCACTGCTTTGACAGTCTTTAAAAATGTTTCTATACATTTATAGGATTCCGACCCCTGTTGTATCTGCTGGAAGCACGGTCTTTCGAAAACCTGATCAATCGCGGTAAAAAATGTCTTTATCAATGTTGCTTCTTTATCATTATTTTACATCAAATTAACAAAGTGATGTTTTCAAATGACATTTTTGCTCTGCAAGTATATTTAAATGGGTTGTTTTTGTGAGGTGGCTATTGTATGCTACAAATATAAAGTTTTTTAATTGGATTGGCATCTACTCAAAACAAAGCAAACTTACAAGTGTTAAATACTGTACGAATTGCATTCATAAAAAAAACTAAAGCGAAACAAATATAAGAGCAACGAAGCGTAGATTGATAGTCTACACCCGATTAGTGGTTGTAATAGAAAATAATTGGATTCATAATATGTGTTTAGCGCAGCAATAACGTTTATATAGCATGTTTTCTTAAGGTTTAAGAAAAGTTAGATTTTAGCCAATCAGAACGCTTAGATCCACCTGTCAAATAGCTGGTCATAATGTTTTGGCTGTTTGATGGATGGGAAATACTACTTCTCTCTCTCTTATCATTACATCAAATGAAAAACAGGACACCAATATAATGCTTATTCTTCTTCGGAGTTAATGACTGCTCACAACCAACTTAAGGTGTGTAAACTGCCACAAATTGTACCAGAGTGTAAGGCTGTTCACTAATACTTATTCTGTTGTTTAACAGTTTAACCATATCAAATGGAACAACACTGTCTATAACGGTTGGCCAAAAATCTGAATGAACACCACCCCCTCTATAAGAGATCTTAATATAATTAATACCAGGTGTGCCATGCCCTTTTCAATTACTAACGAGTTACCAACCTATATAACAAATATGTAGTTGAATCAACCCAGGATTGTATTTAATTTGACCCAGCATTTGGGTAGAATATTTAACTCATCTGTTGGGTTGAAAATGACCAATCCATCTCGCTGGGTCAAATTAACTACTGTTGGTCTGGTGCAATATTGATCCAGCGGTTGGGTTATAAAACAACCCAAGTTGGGTTATAATACAAAGTCCAATTACACAATACATACTTTATAAATAACTTCTTAGAAATCAACCCGTCAATAATTTTCAACATGGAATTCACTACCTGATTTGTACTATGTGACAAACAACGTATCACAGGTCGTTTTCTGTATTGCAAGGCTTATTAACCTTTTTATGTGTGTTTTCCATGGTGCTGATATACTGAACGAATTTCTTTGCTACTTTAATGTAATTAACCAGGGGGGGGGACTTTGAGACCTATGACACTTTGAAACCTGGGAACACAACCAAACACAAGGCACACATACATTCAAGACATGCAATGTTTAATTTACATAGTTTGTTACAACAAACACTGTCGTTTTAGTACTGACTTTCCACACCCACACCTCTGCAATTCCACTCCCTGGCCCTCATTTATCAAACGTGCATAGAAACCAGTGTAGATCTGAGCGCAGAAATCATCTTACAAGGAGACTCACGTGTGATTTACAAAACTTTTGTATCACTCCAATTCCAGCGTACGAATGAGCAGCTGTTGATAAATCAGATGGTTGAAAACAATCGTAATTTAAATAACACGCCCACAAATATACATGGATTAGAGGCCTCGCCCTTAGAATTTACGACATGGATAAACGAAATTTGGCAAAGAAAATGATTTTCTCTGAGATGAAATAAAGACGCTCAGGTCTCAGGTGCAGGCAAACTGCTTGGTTTTATTTCGAAGCTTAAAATCAGATGTCGATTGTTCAAGTAAAATGCGGTGTTGACTGAGGTTACTGCTATAGTCATTGAAAGCAATTAACGAGAACCTGAAGTGTATTTCAAATAAATGAGTTCCATCCATCCATTTTCATCCGCTTATCCGTGATCGGGTCGCGGGGGCAGCAACCCCAAACGTCCTTTTCCCGAGCCACATTAACCAGCTCCGACTGGGGGATCCTGAGGCGTTCCCAGGCCAGGTTGGAGATATAATCTCCCCACCTAGTCCTGGGTCTTCCCCGAGGCCTCCTCCCAGCTGGACGTGCCTATAACACCTCCCTAGGGAGGCGCCCAGGGGGCATCCTTACCAGATGCCCAAACCACCTCAACTGGCTCCTTTCGACGCAAAGGAGCAGCAGCTCTACTCTGAGATCCTCACGGATGACTGAGCTTCTCACCCTATCTCTAAGGGAGACGCCCGCCACCCTCCTGAGGAAACCCATTTCGGCCGCTTGTACCCTGGATCTCG
>JACXGM010009120.1:0-27888 GCA_016801145.1 Umbra pygmaea | reverse complement strand
AACAGAAACACAAACCAGACATCACTAACAGAAACACAAACCAGACATCACTAACAGAAACACAAACCAGACATCACTAACAGAAACACAAACCAGACATCACTAACAGAAACCCAAACCAGACATCACTAACAGAAAGAAACATAACCTTCCTTAGTGGTTATGCCCCTGGGGACCTCCAGCCATGACATATATTAAATGTATCCCAGAGCTAGCACACCTGAATTCACTTCAACTTATCATCAAGCCCATACCTGTTGGCATTAGGTGAGTTAGTTAAGGGCTAAATCAAAACTGTGAGAGGTTTGAGAACCACTGACCAATAGAAACACTATTTATATGGTGTGGTTATTTTTGTAGGTGGTGGTAACCAGTCATCCTTCCCTCAGCCATATAACCCACCTGCCTTCCCTCGGGAAAGTAACCCACCAGCTTTCCCCAAGCGAAGTAACCCACCAGCGTTCCCTCTGCAAAGTAACCCACCTGGCTTCCCTCGGGAAAGTAACCCACCTGTCTTCCCTCGGGAAAGTAACCCACCTGCCTTCCCTCGGGAAAGTAACCCACCTGCCTTCCCTCTGGAAAGTAACCCACCTGCCTTCCCTCGGGAAAGTAACCCACCTGCCTTCCCTCTGGAAAGTAACCCACCTGCCTTCCCTCGGCCAGTGTAACACTTCTCCCCAAAGCTGCAGTTTGTTTCAGTAACGTAGCAGGCGTCCCAGAAGCCCAAGTCACAGCGAAAACACTGCCGTACATCCTCTTCATCTTGAAATGCATCTGAGAACAGAGGGCTATTATATCACGTATTCCATCAATTGGAAACTTTAATGCGAGTGGAAGTCACAAATAATTTGAATTAATCCCACACACACACACCATGCAGAAGCATATATTCTTCCTGCTTATTTTATAATCAAGTTTATTTCATAAAGCATATTTTACATCAGTAGTTGTCACAAGATGATATAACAAACCTGGCATAAAACCTTAAAAGAGCAAGATTAAACAAAGCAACAATGAAAATGGAAGCACAGTGGCAAGGAAAAACTTCCTAGTAGGTGGAACCTAGCAAGAAACCTAGAGAGGGGCCAGACTCAAGGGGGTGTCCATTCCACTTCTGGCTGTAACTGAAAGGTGCATGACCATTTTATACTCTGTATAATTCTTTTAAAGATTACTAAGTATTTGTGGCCTAAAATGATAAACACTATTTAACTTTTTGAAAAATACAAAAGGTATCCAGTGTTTTAAAACTTCAACTTAAATTATATGGAATATGGAGAATAGTAGAATAGTAAAATCGACATTTCACAATATCTAACTTGCAACGAATGCATATTATGGACAAAAAAGTGTATTTTCGGAAATTGGTTATATTGTCTCAGAATTATGCCTGTTTTCAGTAAAAACGTTTACATAATTTTTTTAAAATCTGTGTCAAATTTGGGCTGACGGGACAAATTAATGGAAATTTACACAGTGTATCTTTAAGAGGTGCTCTTAAAACAAACGTGGACTAGTAGCCCAGTCTTTTTCTGTGCTGATGTACTGTATGATGTGTATTTTGCTTGGCATAGATGATGTCAATTATGTGAGCCAATAAAAATAGAATGCTGTTTATCCAAAACATTATTTATTCTCTTTTTGTATACGTTTGGGTTACAGCTTATAGTTAGTTTATACTGTTACCTATTAATACCTGGTCCATTTCGATGTGGTGGGAGTTTGTGCTAATGTTAATCCAGTCTCCTGGCTGTAAGCAACGTTTGTGAAGTTCCTTATCTGTGGTCATCAGCCCATTTAATCCTGTTATCCTGTTAGCCCCTGCCAGCTCAGATGAACACTAACTGGATAGAGGAATGGGTGGCACATGAAGTACCAACTGGAGCTAGGAAGTCCCTCATCCAATGTTTACTACATCACTGGGTTGGAAAAAAAACTGCATTCAGCCTCCAGCATTAAACTCACCCTGACCCTACCGCCTAGTCACTAGGGAAGTAGTTGGCTATGACTGTATTGTATGAGGATTATTAATATAGCCATTTAAAATTTATTTCACTAATTATCAGAAAGAGTCCAACAAATCCAACTCTGAAGGAACATCTTTGTCACTATGGCTGTCTTATGTAGACCTCGCTCTGCTCCTGTCTTATGTAGACCTCGCTCTGCTCCTGTCTTGTGTAGACCTCCCTCTGCTCCTGTCTTGTGTAGACCTCCCTCTGCTCCTGTCTTGTGTAGACCTCGCTCTGCTCCTGTCTTGTGTAGACCTCTCTCTGCTCCTGTCTTGTGTAGACCTCTCTCTGCTCCTGTCTTGTGTAGACCTCTCTCTGCTCCTGTCTTGTGTAGACCTCCCAACACTCCTGTTTTATGTAGACCTCCCAACGCTCCTATGTAGACCTCCCTCTGCTCATTTCTTGTGTAGACCTCCCTCTGCTCCTGTCTTGTCTAGACCTCCCTCTGCTCCTGTCTTGTGTAGACCTCTCTCTGCTCCTGTCTTGTGTAGACCTCCCTCTGCTCCTGTCTTATGTAGATCTCTCTCTCTGCTCCTGTCTTGTGTAGACCTCTCTCTGCTCCTGTGTTGTGTAGACCTCTCTCTGCTCCTGTGTTGTGTAGACCTCTCTCTGCCCCTGTCTTGTGTAGACTTCACTCTGCTCCTGTCTTATGTAGACCTCTCTCTGCTCTGTCCATGCTCAGACTGCTGTGGAGATATTGCTCTTCATCTCTTTCTAGGATGTCTTTAAGCAGGTGAATTCATACCACCATAATACTGATACTTCTGTGTTCAATTTCTAAATACCCTCTTAAATGGTTCAAGCCTCCATTCATTTTCACCCCTAGTCTTTGGACATTTTCACTAATATGCTCACTGTATCTCTCATGTCTGCAATGGCATCTCTTGGTGCCATCGTATTACTATGAAACCTACAAAATGTATGTAAAGTTACAAGACTTCAAACTACAAATCATAATCTTAGCTACCTATAACATTTGAATATGAGAATTTAGTGTCTAATAAAACTAATATTGTTGAGAGCTTAAATATTTTCTTTGTCAGGACTCCATCAGATCACCCCTCCTATTTCTCTTTCCAACAAGTCATGGTAATTGGGGCAGGAAGCCTACTTTTCTGACTTTGTCTATCTCAATTATCTCATTCCCTATCACCTGTGTGTTAAACCTCTCATTACAAACAGCTGTAATCCCACAGGATTGGAAAGCTCCACAGGATTGGAAAGGTACTGCCGTCATTCTTCTCTTCAAATGGGGCGACAAGCTTAAACCCTCACTGCTATCGTGGCACTTTCTGAGTATAAATTCAGTTACTAGTTTCGGGTACTATAAAAACTATACCCTAAAATCAGAGGAAGTGTAAATCTGAAATAGGTGGTAAAACATATGCAAGCACCATTGTTTTTAATCTAGTTCTTTTAATCCAGCTATGATTAAATACACTATAGAAACTGAATGTATTTATGGTAATTATTTTCGGTGATGATTTGTGTAGCTCAGGCCAGTGTTCAAATACAAGTACCGGTATGTGAGTATTTGTTATTTAAAGGTGCTATCTGTAGAATGTGTGTAGAATTTTGCGGACAAAAAAATTCAGAAAAAGCATCAGTATGGAACACTGATTTAAAGTGCATTTTTTGCCATTTGAACAGGAGTTGCAATGAGGACGTGATGATTTGTGCTTCCACCGTGGCCAAGTGTCGGTCTGAATTGAATTATCCCATTTATATTTTGTTTTCCGTTTTCTTAAATATAAAAAATATTTTTTTACAGCATTTGAAAACTGATCACGTGATAGAGAAGGTAGTTCTGTTGTTACCTATCAAATTCTACAAATATAACCTTTAAATAGTACTTTGTGATTTTCAACTCAGGAGTCCATAATCAATATCTTAGCTTAGACTTATTTTCCAATAAAATTCCATATTATTTTGAATTGCATATATTCATTCTTGGAGTGATTTAAGTTAGTGTTTCTTAGTATTTATAAATGCATTCCAATATGGAATTTATTTTCTTTTTAAATTAAACCTGTCTAAATACCAAAATCCAGAGGTTCTTGAAAGAAGTTGAAATACTCTAGGAGTACTACTATAGTATTTTCAACCCGGTCTTGTGTAACGAATGCCATGTTTACTTCTGTTTACTGCTGACAGCATTGTAGCCTTATCTTATGTTGCATTGAGTCAATACAACATTCTACTTGTTACATCACAAAGCAACCAAAAGGACCATTAAAACTAAATGCACCTAAATACCATGACCTATATTAGATAAGCTTACCTGTAGATGCTGATAACACTGTCAGGGCAAAAACACAGAGTCTCAATACCCTCATTTTAGAAAAAAATCCTAAAAAAATCCAGGTAGGGGTCAAAACACGTAGTCTCTGAGGAACGCATTGAGTGCCATACTAAAAGTAGGTGCAGGCCCCCTGTTGTTAGAATTGGATTAACATGTATTATACCTGCCTATTTTCACAGGCCAATCACTGTAGTTGTCAGAGGACACACTGAGCCGTGGGCCAGCTATCCGGAGCATAAGCATAAAGATAGAGTCTCTCTATAGGCTGGCTATTTATGTGGCTCTGATCCAGAGAATGGTTTTGAAAAATCTAGGACATTAAATTAACCAATTGTTACTCTGTATCCAGAGCAATTTGAGTAACAATTACTATTAACAAGCTCTGTATTTAAATACAGCCTCATTCTGAGCCTCAACAATCTCTGTAAATGGGGTCTAAAGATGTATTTTAAGCTGCTGAGACTGATGACATCCCTCCTACATACAGTAGCTACAGGGCAGACAGCCAGTGCTTCTGGAAAAGTTGGCCCAGTTTTTGTTTTTTTCAATAATTTAGCAGACGCTTTTATCCAGAGCGACTTACAGTGAGTGCATACATTAAGGAGAAACTAAGTGAAACAACCACAACTTCGTAGTAAGAGTATTCATCATATAAAACAGTGAATAGGTAAAAACTGTGATAAAGGAAGGATCATGCAGATAGCAAAATACTTTAAGACAATAGAAGTGGAATACAACTAATTTAAGTACTGATTGAAGAGGAAGGTTTTCAGACATTTCCCTTAAGATGGGTAGAGACTCTGCTGTTCTAGCCTCCAGTGGAAGCTGGTTCCACCATTGAGGAGCCAGGACGGAGATAGGTTTTAACTGCTTGGAATGAGAGCTGACTTCCCGATGGCGTGGGACGGCCAGAAGCCAAGAGGTGGCAGAATGGAGAGCCCGTGTAGGGATGTAGGGTTTGAGCTTTGCCAGAAGATAGGGTGGAGGAGCTCCTCTTGTTGCTCTGTAGATGAGCACCATCACCTTGTAGCAGATACGAGCTTCCACTGGGAGCCAGTGGAGTGTGTGTAGAAGTAGGGTGACGTGTGAGGAGGCAGGATGTAGGAGTTGTAACTGATGTTTATGGACATGAAAAGGAGAAATGCTGAGTGATACAATGTAGCATACTGATAAACTAACATAATCTCTTACTATACTATTAACGTGGAATAGGACAGGGTTGGAAATCATATACACAGAAAACAACTTGATAGTACACAGGCTACGACACAATACGCAGTGAAGTCACAACCTACCAATGAACTAAAATCATACCAGCCAGTTCTCTCCCTCCGACCAAGTGACAGTGAACATTGACGCACAAGGAAAAGGGGACCACAGGGTAACATATATACAACATTAATTATAGACAAGGCTCCGCTGGTGGTATTTAGGTGGTTAACAAGACAGAGACATGTGCAAAAGGGAAAATTGGAATTTGTCTGTGTCTGACCACGGGACAGTGCTTAGCCATCACATGGCACAGTTCATCCTGCTGTGACAAACATTAGGTGGGCCGCTGCATTCTGAATGAGTTGTAGTGGTGTGGTGGCACACGCCGAGAGTCCTACCAGGATTTAGTAGCAATAATCCAGACGTGAGAAGACGAGTGCCTGGATGATTACCTGGGTCACGTCAAGGTTCTTTGCTCTCTGGGATAGTGACACTGTGCCGTTCTCAACTGTGATGGACATGTCCTGCAGCGGACAGGCCTTACCACGAAACAATAGATTTGTTTTCGTTTGGGGGGTCCCAGACAAATGTATTTTACTGTTGAATAAAATTACATTTTGGGGGACCCCCAAGATTCACAAGTCATTGCAAACCCTGAAAGAGGGGACAGAGAGAGTCATGGGAATTGAGGAGAGTAGAAGAGGCAGATTCAGGGGACAAGAGGGAGAAGGAATTAGGAGATGGAAGAGATGACAGGATGGAGAAGAGAGCAGTTGCTGAGAGAGATAGAGTGTTATGGCGATGTGAGACCTGGGTAGGAATAGACAGTATAGGGGTGGAGGAGAGAGAAAGAGAAAAGGAGACAAAAAAGTGGTCAGACAACTGGAACAGGGTGGTGTTGCGATTAGTCGACAGGCAGCATCTAGTGAAGGTCAGATCTAGAGCATTGCCTGCTTTGTGTGTAAGGGTCATCTGGGGAGGGGTGAAGTCAAGCGAGGAGAGGAGCGGGAGGAGAGCAGTGGTGGGAAATGAGTCAAACTTAGAATCAGGAAGGTTGAAGGTCACCCAGAAGAATGAGTGGTGAGCCATCATCTGGGAATGAACTAATCAGCATGCCAAGCTAATTGAGGAAATCACCACCCGATCTACAAAAGAGGTGCTATAGAGCATTGTGTCAAGGTACACCTGTCTGATCGCTGTCGGCATCGCTGAACCAATTTGACATGCGTGCCGACATGCATTGTTGGAATGCTGTGACTAGAATACGAACCCTGACCACCGAGATGCAATTGTGCTGCAAGGATTTTGGGGGTCACAGGGGTCCCAGGGTTTTTTCCGGTATCAGCTATAAACACTCAATGGCTCAACTAAATACATTCTGCATTACCAAGGTGACTGGTCTCACAACATGCTTCACCTAATAGAATTAACAATGTATGCCAGAGTTGGTTTAGTGGTCTAAGCTCCCGATTCTGGACCACATGTGCCCTGGCGACGGCAGTTTGAGCCCGAGCTCAGCTGCTGTCTCTGCTCTTTCTCTCTGTCTCCCTCTACCTGTCTCCCTGGCTTCCGCTTCCATCTGTCAATAAAAAATCACAATACAATACCCCCCAGAGAGGTCCGCAGGGCGTAGTGGGCTAAGTCGCTCCATTGCACGACAGTCTACGTCATGATAGTCACAGGTTCAAGCCTGACTATGGGTTCTCTGACTTTCCCCGAGCCTCCTGCATGAGGAAGCACAAATTAGCACAGCGCTGTCCGGGTTTTGTGTTAGATAAATCAGATTATCTATCCTGCCATGTCGCTATCCAGTGACTCCTTGTGTCCAGATCGTGCGCCTGTGGGTTCAATCGTGGAAGTACAGTTAAAGAACGTAATCATCCTGTGCATGATCAGACTAAAGGTGTTGGGTGTTGGATTCAAAGTGCGAAAAAAATCTGCGGCTGGGGAAAATGTGGCAGGACAAACCATGTACGCACCCTTCGCAATCCCAAATATCTTTTTTAAGGAGTTGTGGAATTTCTGACAAGGCGGGAATCGTCAGTGGAGAAAAATGGGGCAAAAGCAACAAAAAATAAAGAAATAAAAATACCCCCCAACAAATAAAAAAAAAGATTTGAGAATGTGTGCATTGTCAGTAAAGACAAGTGTAGACATTTCTATGGTGGGTTTGACTGAATTGCAGGTTTTCTAGAGCAGTGGTTCTCAAACCTCTCCTGGGGGACCCCCAGCCGTCTTACATATTTGTTGTAGCCCTTAACTAGCTCACCTGATTCAAGCAGGTAAGGCAGTGGTCTCAATCCATTCCACTGAGGGCCTAGTGTATGCAGGTTTTTGCTTTTACCTTGTACCTGACTGATTGATTAGGTCACTAATTGGTTAGGATCTCCCCTCACCTGGCAGTCTAGGTCAGGGGTATTCAACTCTAACCCTACGGGGTCCGGAGCCTGCTGGTTTTCTGTTCTACCTCAACATTAATTGGACTCACCTGGTGTCCCAGGTCTAAATAAGTCTCAGATTAGAGGGTTGCAATGAAAATGTGGAGTGGATCTGGCTTCAAGGTCCAGAGTTGAATACCCCTGGTCTAGGTCTTAATTAAAAGGAAAGACCAAAAACCAGCATACACTAGGCCAGGTGTCTCCAACCCTGTTCCTGGAGAGCTGCCATCCAGACTGTTTTCACTTCAACCTCAATCTAGCACACCTGATTCTACTAATTAACTGGATGAGGAGCTGAATTAAGCTACATTATCTGTAGGTGAAGTGAAAACCTACAGGACCCCGGCACTAGGCCCTCTGTGGAACCGGTTTGAGACTCCTGAGGTAAGGGCTTGATGATTAGTGGACAAGTTGATTCAGGTGTGCTAGTTCTAGGATACATCTAATATATTGCATGGCTGGAGTTACCTGAGTAGTGTTTTGAGAACCACTGTTCTAAAGAGCTGAGCAGGAGATGCACACAACATTGTACCTTGTGCATGGAGACTTCAAGTGGTCCTGCAACCCCAGTTTTGTTTCAGCTCCCTTCTCAGTAGCACTTGTGTCAGTCAGCAAGGAGAAGATAAGCAGCTTAAACAGCCACACCAGACTTATATACATCTACACAGTAGGGGGCAGTACTGAGACACACCCTACTAACAGGAGATGGAGTAACAATACAGATATAAACTACGTAAACAAATTACATTAAAGAGAGACTATCATGTGTGTGGGATTATGTAAGAGAGGCAGATTATAAAAACCTAGGGAACAGAACGAGCAGAAATAAAACACAGGTTACATCTATGTAGGACAGAATAGTTGGTTTGTGTGTGTGACTCTGGTGTGTGTACATGTGGGGACCAAATGTCCCCATAAAGTCAGTAAACCCTGAGAAACAATATTTTTTGGCAATCCTGACTAGAAAACATTAAATTGTCAATTCAGGAGTTAAAATCAGGAATAAGTGTTAGATTGGAGTTAGATTGGGGTTACTTTTAGGTTTAGACAAACACGTTCGGTTTAGGTGTTAGGCTAGGTTAAATTTAGACATACTGTTTAGGTATTGAGGTAACTGTTAGGTTAGGATTAGGGTTAAAGGACTCGAACACGGATTTCCGGTTGTTACAAGGGCTAAAAAAACAAATGTGTGCGTGCGTGTTATGGGATGTCTTAGGTGGAGCACTGAGAGAGTTATGGTTAGAGCCAGGCAGAGATTATATGTGTATTTAATCTGATGTTCAGGATTACAGCCCATTAATCAAACACTGCATCAAACAAGAAACGGCATCAAACACAGTATTAGTATAATCACAGGCAACTGACAAAGCCATGTACTGTCACTGCTGTTATTAGTCCTGGTAAACTGGGTTAATGGAGTCAGAATCATAAAGAGTTGTGTGGGGTTCAGAATCATAAAGAGTTGTGTGGGGTTCAGAATCATAAAGAGCTGTGTGGGGTTCAGAATCATAAAGAGTCGTGTGGGGTTCAGAATCATAAAGAGTTGTGTTGGGTTCAGAATCATAAAGAGTTGTGTGGGGTTCAGAATCATAAAGAGCAGTGTGGGGTTCAGAATCATAAAGAGTCGTGTGGGGTTCAGAATCATAAAGATTTGGGTTGGGTTCAGAATCATAAAGAGCTGTGTGGGGTTCAGAATCATAAACAGCTGTGTGGGGTTCAGAATCATAAAGAGCTGTGTGGGGTTCAGAATCATAAAGAGTTGTGTGGGGTTCAGAATCATAAAGAGTTGTGTGGGGTTCAGAATCATAAAGAGTTGTGTGGGGTTCAGAATCATATGGGTATGATTGCAAACCGAAACATTTTGTGTTGTGAGTCAAATCTAATCAATTCTGTTGAAATAGGTGAAGGTAAATTAAATTTATGCTTCCTGGTAAAATTTAGCGAATAATGCCTCGGGTCACATAGATTGTCACTTTTGTTCACTTTGTGTTTCAACCAGATGTGGTGGTTAAATTCTTGACTGGTAGACCTTATGGTGCAATTGATCAGAGATTACCGCACCTCTCATTGTACAGAATGGGTCCTATACACTACAGAAGCTTTCTCCCTCTATTGTCATTGTTATGTATCACACCTCCTTTTTCTAAAGTGAAAGATTAGAAGAATGCGAGAACAGCACCTTCGATTTGTAGGAAAAACACGTTTCAATGTGCAACACAACCCAGGTGTGTCCCGGCCTTTAGTCCAGCACAAAGTTCCTCTCGTGGTGTGGTGGAGGCCAATCTGTACCTCAAGGCCTCCTCAAATACAGAGATTGTAAAAATATCTGAAATACTTTTTGATTTATATATCTAAATCCAAGCTCAAATAAAGTATGTTAAAATGCGTGTGTTTTAGCTATGTCTGGCTATGCAAGACAAGGCGGTCTTGGCATTCCTTGTCTCGATGGCATTATCGCAGCGTGTGTCTAAGCAACAGAGGAAATACTCTGCAGTCCTGAAATCCCAATAAAAAACCTCAGTCTGTTCCGCAGCCTAATTAGAGACTAGAGAAAAAATAAGACAATTAAAAAAAGAAATCCTCTCCCTAATCGCTAAACTCTTCTCCTTATACCCCTTCAACGGTTTCTGTGTGCTCTATGCAATCAAACCAGCGGTGTAACAGCCACGTTGTTTGGGTACTGTTTTGCTGCAGAAAAACTGCAAAGATTGTTCATTTGAGTTACTGTTGACTTTCTATCAGCTCGAACCAGTCTGGCGATTTTCTTGTGACCAACCATCTACAAAAAACAGCTGCTCACTGGATATTTTCTCTTGTTCGGTCCATTCTTTGTAAACCCTAGAGATGGTTGTGGGGGAAAATCCAAATAGATCAGCACTTTCTGAAATACTCAAACCAGCCCATCTGGAACCATCAATCATACCACGTTCAAATAATTTAAGTCACTTATCTTTTCCATTCTGATGCTTGTTTTGAAATTCAGCAGATTGTCTTGACCATGTCTACAGGCCTAAATGCATTTACATGCTGCCACGTGATTGGCTGTTTAGATATTTCCATTAATAAGCAGTTGAACAGGTGTACCTAATGAAGTGGCCGGTGGGTATATATCGCAGATTTAAACTGTCTGCAAGTCACCAATTAAAGCTGTAAACAGTAGTTGTCTTTTTAAGGAAAATGAAATCTATCCTATTTGAAGAACAATGAATCACCTAAAACATGTACAGTGGGCTCCAAAATGACTGGCAATGCACAAACAATACTGTAAAAAATATAAACAATATCATTATAGAGAAAAACCCAAAATAGCTACATATAAGAAATACTGTACTTTATTAATGTGTCAAAGGAACCAACCAAAATCATTTATTTGAATAAATAAAAATCAATGTCCTCCAAATTAATGTTTCACAGTCATTGGCACCCTAAATATTTTTTGTAAATAACATCTAAAATCATTTAACCAGAAATCAAATACACAAGTTAAAAATGTTCAAAAGATATGAAACAGTTGAAAACCTCACAGGTAGAGGACGGGTGGAGGACGCATATGCATTTTTCTCTCATGGAACAAAATCCCCAAGAATCACTGTGACAGAATTGAAGGCCTTGGTGTTGCCTTGGGGTCACCAGGTTTCAAAAAGCACCATCAGACGCCACCTCCACAACCATGGCCTCTTTAGAAGGCTTGCCAGAAGAAAGCCCATTCTGACCCCAAGACACAGATGCAAGAGCTTGGAATTTGCCAAATATCATTTACATTACGACTGGAAGAAGGTGCTCTGGTCAGATGAGACCAAAATTTTACGTTTTGTTCAGATACAGCATCGGCATGTTTGGCGTCAAAACAGAGATACATGCAAGTAGACGCACCTCATACGAACGGTGAAATATGGTGGTGGGTCAGTGATGTTTTGGGGCTGTTTTTAATTCCAGACGTCAAGGGGCACTGGACAAAATTTTATGGCAAAATAAATTCCATCAAGTATTAGGCAATTTTAGGCTTTAAGCAGACACCACTATAAAGGAAGTCAAATTATTTCATGACATTAGTGACAACAATCTTCTGAAGCTTCCTAGTATGTTTTTCGCCCGACAGTGACGACATATTATACTCAACTATTTTAAGTCTTGATTTATCATCATGTTTGTACAGTATATTTAACAATACATCTGTCAGGTTTCTTTTGGGGAGGAGCCACACTAACTAGATCAAAGTGCTTAAAGATTAGTGTTGAGAATGAGATTCTATATAATCATGTTTAAACAGTTTAGAATGGTATTACTAGATGAGAGACTTATACACCTAAGGTTTGAGGCCTGTTGGAGGATTCTAAGGCCTGTTAGGCTGTCTGAGTGCAGACAGGGAGACAGATTCAAGGCCAAGCAAGTGACTTAAGAGGGCCCATCAAAGTTCTGTTCTTGTATTATAAACATCAGGATAAGCTTGTAGCTTATAGCTTATGACTTATAGCGTATAACTCTGTTATATATTAGACTGCTTATAACTATATGATCTATTTTATATTAGACTGTAATACCAATACAGATATAATACATAGTTGATGCCATTCAGACTAATAGGACATATTACTGACAGGACACCAGACAGATAAGAGTTACTGAGTTATTTGAGAAAAACAACTAGCGAGGCCATTTGAGAAGACGTTAGACCTAAGATAAGGTGACCTGTTGATGCTCACGTGAGACAGTCATGGGTCTGAGGAGATAAGAGTCTTCTAGAAGGTATGTGAACAACAATGCTAAGGCTATATAAACCAGTTCCAGTTGTTTTTCAGGGCTTCCAAGCCCGTCATGTTTGCCTTGTACTGAGATGTCCCTGTTCCAGATGTTACTTTATTAAAGCATTCTATTGTAAACCACAACTCCTGAAACCATCATTTCAACGAAGATCCTGTTAAGCTGTAAAATAACCATCTATTTACAGTTGCTTTTAATTTATCATTGAAACAAGAGAACATTTGTATTATTTTACACATTTATTGTTATAGTCTAAATGGGTTTTTCTTCATGACCTGCAAGTGGAAGTGGAAGTTGTGTTGTCTAATTCGTACACATTTATTGTTATACACACTCACAATCCTCGCCTTCTCTCCTCAATTACCTTAGAACATTAAGGAATTCCTAAATGCACTAAACTAAGGCTCATATTCCTTTCAATCGTTTTGAACAGAGATGTTGTAAAGTACATTTAGTTTATATTTTAAAAGAACCACCAGCCAAAGAAAGGTATGCTTAGATATGCAGACTATTAAAAATACAAATGTTGACACTATTAATATCCTTACCGATAATTACTTTACATAACAGTGAAGAAAAAACAGTTTAGGGGGAAAAACAGTTTAACCAGATTCAAGTTGGCGTATGTATTGCCCTTTGTATGTTGTTTTCCTTGGGCCTGACACTGTTCTGCTCAGATTAACATCAGATCAGTGTATGCAGACTGTATGTAAGATTAGATAAACATCCTCCTTCACTACGTTTTAATCTGGCACGCCGTCTCAACCCTAACCCCACAAAAACAACTGAGAAGAGAGCGTGTTGGTATCCAAAGTGAGTTTGTGTGGATGCATGCGTGAACCTATCTGTGTGTTTGTGGTGTGTTTCTGTGTCTGTACATCGTTCAGGATGGCACCACAGTCACCGTCCGCAGTTAAAACCTTCCCCACACCCAAATATGGTCAAATCCACACTGAGTGAGATTTTACTACACAAGCTGACGTCATCCAGCCCACTGTCATAGGAGAATATCTAACACACTCCACTGCATCTGCAAGCTATAGCAACAGCACAGAAAGATGGAGAGATGCAGTTCCCTCCATTAATATTGGCACAGTCAAAAAGCTGTTTTTGTTTTATTAGCTTGATGTTACACAAAATATGATTGCGTACACTTTTAAGTATTTTTCCTTAAAAAGTAGCAGTAGTGGCACATCAATGTTACTCCATTAACGTCAGAGTCCGTGGTCTTCGCTTGTAGGTTGGGCTCTGACCTCCAGCTCACCCCACAGGTTTTCAATGGGATTAATGTCAAGAGACTGGGATGGCCATTGCAAAAGCTTGATTGTTGTCACTGAGTCGCGTGTGGGTGGATTCGGCATACAGCATCAAATGCCGTGAATCCTGAACTGACCCCTACACCCTATCTTCTACACGTGGTCACGTATTGATGACGAAACACGGAGGGTGACTTCTCCCAGGGTGGCTAGGGGTTTAGTAAACACATCAACTTCAGGATATACTGCTGACTTGAATGGTGCAATTTATGTTCCACTGTTCATTTTTGAAGCAGGGATGGATTTCTAATTCTAAAAATGTCCTATCTTTTAACATGAAACTACCATTACTATCAATTTAACATATTATTTTTTGTTTTGTCAAACAAACACAAATCATATCACTGGGCACCCTTATCCAGTTTTTGTTCAATTTTCAAAATTAACCCAGTGCATTATGGGAGTCTACTTCCTTAGCCACTTGTTAGTGGCGGCAGCATCGTTGCACACTCGCTTAAAGTGGGTATTGGAGGGTCTAATTAGCCCCTACACCCTTAATCATTTTCGCTCCCTCAGCTTTGGAACACTTGTGCAAATGGCGGAAGCGCACATGAATTTGAGGCCCGAGGGTGGAGTGGAGGGGTTTGTTTGGGATTTAGCAATACAGTTTATACCACCATGCTTTAATTTGGGACATAGGTTTTTGTTCTGCATGACCATCCCCGTTTTTACGACAAACCAACTTCTAATACTTGTAGCCAAAAAGCTTTGTCTCATCTCTCCATAGTAGTAGCCCACTCAACAATCCAGTAATGACGATCAACGTCCACGTGCTGATGCTTATGTCCTCAGGCGAGGTGAAGTTTCTCTAGAAGTTTCCCTAGAAGTTTCTGTAGAAGTTTCTCTAGAAGTTTCCCTAGAAGTTTCCCTAGAAGTTTCCCTAGAAGTTTCTCTAGAAGTTTCTATAGAGGTTTCCGTAGATGCCCTAATAGCGCTTTGGCACAGAGGTTGTGTCTAACTGTACTTTTGGTGATTTGATGACACCAACATCAACCAAATTCTGCAATATTAAATAATTTCGTTTTTTTGTCTGTGTGTGTGCGGGGGGGGGCAGAATTCAATTGAGTCGACAGGTTCATCACAGTTCCAGGTGATTTAAACGTACTTATTTTTGTGGTTTGGCAAACTTTTGTCTAGTACACGTGTGTGTTAAGTCTAGTGGTGCCAATAATATTTTTAGGGGTGCCAAAATATATTCTATTGGTGCCAAAAAAAAATATATATATATATGTGTATATTATTATTTTTTGGGGGGGTGCCAAAATACTTTCTATAGGTGCAAATAATCGTGACACTTTTTGAGAAAAAAATATATTTATGTTATTTATGTTTTCAAAATGTGTCACGATTATTGGCACCTATAGTAAGTATTTTGGCACCCCCCCAAAAATAATAATAATAACAATATATATATAAAATATATACACTGTACATTGTGTGTGCAATTATTAGGCAAGTTGTACTCTTGAGGATTCATTTTAATATTGAACAACTACAGTGCTTTCGGTTAATCCAAAATTTAAATACACCTCAAACCTGAATAGTTAAGAAAGTAAAAAGTGAGGTCTTGGCTTTCTTCAAAGAATATCTACCGGTATGTGTGCATGATTGTTGGGTAACTATTAGTGTGCAGAATAATTATGCAATTATATGAATAACAAAAGGTTTCCCATCTCACTTGTTGATTTTATCAACACGTAAGATGGGAAGTGAGAATAATAAAGTGAGAATAATAAAACAAACAACTCAATATTTACAAAAAAACATTACTGACATTTCAAAACAACTCAGTGACCAATATAGCCACCGTTCTTTTCAATAACAGTCATAAGCCTTCCATTCATGGAGTCCATCAGTTTCTTGATCTGTTGGCGATCTACTTTTTGTGCAGCAGCAACCACAGCCTCCCAGACACTGTTCAGAGAAATGTACTGTTTTCCTTCACCGTAAATCAACCATTTTAAGAAGGGGCCACAAGTTTTAGGGTTTAGGTCTGGTGAGGAAGGGGGCCATGTCATTATTCTTTAATCTTTAAGGCCTTTACTGGTTAGCCACATAGTAGAAATCTTTGATGCATGTGATGGAGCATTGTCCTGCATAAAAATTATGGTCTTCGTGAAAGTTGCAGACTTCTTCCTTTACCTCTGCTTAAAGAAGGTGTCTTTTAAAAACTGGCAGTAGGGTTGGGAGTTGAGTTTGAGTCCATCTTCAACCCAAAAAGGTCCAACTAGCTCATCGTTTATAATACCAGCCGTTTCTTGCGACTCTGTTGACTATTTGCAACAAAACGTTTGATGTTTCTGTGATCACGCCCCAATATCTTATCAATTTCAAGAGTGCTGCATCCCTTTGAACGACCGTTTAACATTTATTACTTTTCTGAGTCAGTTAAATTGCTTTTTTGCCCCATTTTGCCTGAGGAACAGAATCAGCCTAATAATTATGCACACCTTGATATAGTGTGTTGATCTCTTTAGGCCACACCCTCCCTCATTACACAATTACACATCACCTGATATGCTTAAATCCAATAAGCATTCCAGTTTATACAGCTTGGAGTTGGAACACATGCATAATAATAATGTTATGGTCAAAATTCTGACTTGCCTAATAATTGTGCAAAGTGTGCGTGAGGTTTATATGTATATATATATATGTAAACAGTTTTTTTTATTGCGAATGTTGCCTCAAGTAAAGTTTAAATTTGTTGTTTAGTTCAAAATAACACTCAATAACAATTATTCTTTTTCAAAGACTTTGTAGCTCATCTTCGTCAAGTGTGCCAATAATCTTTCAGGGCACTGTCCGTTCGTAGACCATTTAATCTAAAAAAGTGTCTCGCTGTGAGTCCAGTGGGGGGTCAGAGGTCATAAATGTAATGTATGGGGGAGCCTGTGTGCACATTGTAGTTGATCTCACTGGAGTCAAAGGAGTCAGAGTCCACAGACGAGGGCGTAGAAGAGTGGGGGTCGTTGTAGCACACCGCTCTGGTCAGCTCTCCATCCTGGTCCCACCTCCGGCCCTCGCCGGGCAGCAGTGTGGTCAGCTCCCTCACGGACACAATGCTCAGCTCTGACCCCACCTTTCTAGGCACTCTCGGGAGCACTCTGGGGGGAACAGGGGGTGGTCTCTGTTCAAAAAGGGGAGAGGGTCTGTCTGAGAATTCTCCCCAGTTCCCCTGTTCCACATCCTCACAGTCACTTTTTGGCTGGCGGTTTTCCTTCAACTTCTTCCTCCTGTATTTCCTCTGCTCCTTTTTCAGGTTCTCCAGGCTCTCACGCTGCTGGATCTCGCGGTCTCGGTTCTCGTACAGCAGGGTTCCGGCACAGATGAAGATGAACAGGCCGAAGCCCATCACAATGGGGCCGAGCACTTTCATTCGCAGACTGTGGGAGCCGACGCGACCACCAACGGGTTTCGGGACGGAGCTAGCATACCCGGCCAAGGCCACCACCGTACCCACCGTCAACACGACAACGCCCACCATCAGCCACGCCCCGGGAGGAGAGCGGAGACGAAGTCTGACCCTGCGCTTGACCTCCCCGTCTTGCTTTGGGAAGCAGAGACGACGTGGCCATGTGGTCTGTGAGTGAGCGTTCTCAGGCTCTTGGGAGGAGTCTAGGCTGCTGCAGACAGAGTTCAGTGTTCCAGATGACCTCCCTGCCGTCATCCTCTACCCACAGACTGCAGAGACAGAGAGGGAAGGTGAGAGAGAGTGTGGTGGTCTGAGGGGAGAGAGGGTAGGGAGCAAAATAGTTCCATCAGAACAAGAGGTGAGAGAAAAGACAGAAGGAGAAAGAGTAGTGGAGAGACTGTTGAGTTTGCTTTGGAAACAACAGGAAATGAGAGATGATAAGAGCCCCAGTCCGTCTCAAAACAAACCCGCCGTTCACACAACTGAACTATACAAGCAATAGAAATATTAATGTGTCCAATTGTGGGATAAAGGGACAAATAGGTACTGTTAACTTTTAATTAATGGATTCCCGTTTCACTTCCAGATGTGACTTGCAGTAGACTAATCGGGTCTTTAAACATTACGTTCTTATCTAACTTCAGCAAGGAAAATATAATGATAATAAAACTACACATTTCTCAAGACAACGCATAGTACATAGATACTTAGTATGAAGGACTTCAATCGAACTGATACAATTAGTCTAAAGCGTTCAACCAAGGTTAACTTGCACTGATTACACCCACAAAAGTCCAGTTAGGATCACGGCAGTCATTTATTAGATTAGGCTTTTTGGCAGGGTTTGATTAGTTAATAACGTTAAAGTAGCTTATAAACTCTATACATAGACATTTGAAACACGATTACGATATAAAAAATATACGACTGCGCTCTGTTTTTGGATAGTTCGTATATTTTTTACTTGCCTTGATTTGGCTGTTTCTCCGTCGTGGGCATATCCTCGTCGCTTTTGCCATTTCTGAAACTATTTTCTCAACATAATGTCCATTTTCCTTCGTCCATGTTTTTTAAATGTAAAAAAATTATTCAGCTCATTATTTAATAAATGTCCCGTGTACTTTAACGCCTGCTCAGATTAACATTTGTTCATCCTTGATTTAAATCGGCGAGTAGCTATACAGCGCATGCGGGATCTTGGTCTTCATTGCGTTTAGTTAGATGCTCTTTCCAAAAGCAACGTATAGCATATCCATAACTAAATTGTTCATAAATAAGTACATTATTATTAATTAAGGCATGTGTTAGTTGTCGTCGGATTAGACTCACTTTCCATTCAAAACAGTGGTAAACAAATACAGTTAAAAAGATCTGTGTGGATATGCGGTGGTCTGTGGAGGTCATGGGAATGTTCTTTGACACGGCCAGTCCCAAGAGGAATATAGATATTATTAGCTAGAACAGCAACACACAGACTTGGCCCATTCCGGTGGTCAAAAAAGGGGGATTTAATTAATAGGATGGGTCACATGTATGGTGAAAGCTGAACAGGGTAAGCTCAGGACGGGACACAAAACAAGCCATAGAACAAATAGCATCATAAGGAATCATTTCTGCAAACTTAAATTACTGAACGTGGCCCAGTTACGTGCTGCCGGGACTGATGTTTCCTGGCGTTTGATGTGATTGGTTTGATATAATGTGAATACGAGGCAGTAGCAAGACACATATCAGGAAATGACGTGTAGATAACCTGGCTAAATAAAGGTGAAAAATAAATTAGCTTTCTGTAGGTTGCGATTAAAGAATCTACGACCCCAATGACTGTATTTCATTTATTCCATTCTAGTCACACACACTCCACCAAACACAAGCCAACAGAGACACTTTCACAACACCATTTTACAAGTCAACAGCATTAATCAAATTAAATAAAAATTACATAAATAACTGTTTTGGATAAAAACAATATTTTTGCTTTAAACAAGCTCATTGCAATTAACTCCTGTGTCACACAATGCAGTTGCTTTAAAATGTTCACAAAATCTTTCCAAGATAGTGTCAAAGTGTCAAATTCAGTCAAAGTGTTTTCATTTCCTGAAAAATACAGGAATTGCTTTGCATTAGCTTCCAAAGAACCACTTGTCATAAAGGATGCAGGGTGTATGACAACCTAGTGCTATAATACACTATTTACACTTACACAAGAAAACAAATTTAACGATATTAATATTTTTTACATTCAAATTACATTCCCAACCATCGGCTCCAAAGCAGATTTAAAAAGAAAATTGATTGACTTCTAAAAGCCACAACATTAGCCCTTTTAGACTTGTCTGTGTTACTACAATATGACATCTGATCAACGGACAGGTGCGCACAAAGCTGTCCTCCCTGTGTCTAGACATCGCTTACCAGCCTCATTCAGCTCAAAGCTCTAGTGAGCTACCGCCACCTGCTGGGGAGAGGTATTACTGCATGGTCCTTTTCAGTCAACTAACTGCAAGCATCATGCTTCACCCAATTTAAGATTGTTTTTTGCATCTACTTAAAAACAAGGAAATATTCAAGTAAAAACATGTACCGATTAAACTTGTTCCCTTTACTCAGGGATGAGCACTATTTCATTATAATTTAAATAAAAGATCAACTGATGAATAAAGTTAAATCAATTTCAATAATTTTTAAGAAGCCATCCACTTAAAGTTGCCTGCAGGTAATTTCTTTTACATTCAGAAAACAAAGTTGAATTGTAATCATTGCTATGTTACAGTATATAACAGACTGTCTTACAGACACCAGTGGTAAATCCTCTGTCTCATTTTTTTTACAAAATTATATCAAAGACAACAACTGGATATGTGAAAGCAGACATGGTTACTCTGTCATACGTTGCGAGTTTAGATCATTGCAGATCAGGAGGAGTGAACGGGTTGAGGACAGATGCCAGTCGAGTAATGGAAATCAAATCTAGATTAGTGAGATACAGCTTCAGTCTGGGTTATGATGGAACCGGTGTCACTCCTCACCAGCATCAGTCGGGGTTATGATGGAACCGGTGTCACTCCTCACCAGCATCAGTCGGGGTTATGATGGAACCAGTGTCACTCCTCATCATCATCAGTCCGGCTTATGATGGAACCGGTGTCACTCCTCATCAGCATCAGTCTGGGTTATGATGGAACCAGTGTCACTTCTCATCAGCATCAGTCGGGGTTATGATGGAACAGGTGTCACTCCTCATCAATATCAGTCTGGGTTATCATGGAACCGGTGTCACTCCTCATCAGCATCAGTCGGGGTTATGATGAAACTGGTGTCACTCCTCATCAGCGCAAGATAAGGTTATGATGGAACTAGTGTCACCCATCATCAGCGCAAGTCGGGGTTATGATGGAACCGGTGTCACTCCTCATCAGCGTTCTTTAGCATGAGGATGGCATTATATATCTTGAGTGCGGGACCTAGTTTGATTGACAGAATCTTGACAATGTCTGATTGGGTGAGAAGCAGGAAGGCCTCGCCATCTATCTGCTGTAATAAAATACAGAGGCACAGAATAAGCTCACAAGTTGTGCCTGTGCGTTTGAATGCCATTGACAGAATTAAAACTTTGGCTCAACTTCAACAGGTAAAATGTCACCAAAACAAGAGACAGGTGTGTGACTTTCAGGCTGTTCCCAGGGGAGACTGGAGTTGGTGGTTTTTACCTCCGTCCTGAAGGTGGCAGCGTGCTCTTTGCAGCCCTGGAGACCTCTGACAAAACTGGCCACCTGATCCACAGGAAAACCAACATTACTAACCACGACTACATGTAAATAAACACAAAGCACAAGCGTAGGCACAGCTACTGTATCGGATGTAGGCTACGCCCTGTTGTCATGCCCTTGAGTCAGGCTGTGTTGAAATGCACATGCGTGCGTCTGACCTCGTCAGCTGTCCAGGTGGCCACTCTCTTGGCAGTCAGGCCCAGCACCTCAGGGAGCAGCTGGCAATGTTTGTCCCAGCACAGGGCCACCCTATGGGGGGGTGAGGAGGAGCCGCCAGGGGAAAACACAGACTCATGCAGAGCACGCTGAAGAGACAATGCGTCTGGGGGAGAAACAGAAGAAACAGGCTCTTCACCTCTCCAATGACAAGACAATAAGCTGTGTAAACTAGCATTGGGCGATGACACATTATCCTGTGTAAATCATCCATGTTCTAATTTAAAGGACTTTAAATTACTTTAGTTACACACAAGGCCATCTGAATGCACACACAATTGAAGATTTTTTACTATTAAATAATGAATAACTAATCAATTTGAAAAAAAAATTAATCAAACAATATTTAGGATATATTTATATTATCCTATTTTTCATATTAAGATAGTCCAACCAAGCTAGGCCTGTTATCTAGAGTTTTAGTAGACTGATAAAAATCAACACTAAGAACCATTAAAAACCTGCCACGATTAACAATGACTAATTCTCTGTCTGGAATTAACCTCCATCTTTTCCAACACCCTCCTCCTGCTTGATGAAGTGCAGCTTCAGATACTTCGGTACTGGAGCAGACCTGCGGAAAAACACGATGCGCTCTTCGTCAAACAACCCGCTCAGTTAAGACTATAGTTCTACAGTTGAAGAGTGTGTGACTGGTACCTCTTTGCTTTGGGTCCGTTGTGGCTGGGCTCAGTGGAGCCTCCTGGTGGCTCACTCTGACTGCTGCACCCGGACCGTTCACCCTCGACTACCGCGGACAACTTAGTAATGCTGCTATAGAAACAACTGTTAACATGGAAACTACACAACCCCAGGCTTAAAAGGTATCCTCAGGTTAATGCACTACGTCAGAGGTATTCAAACGTTACCCTTCGGGGTTCGGACCCTTTTGTTTTTCTGTACTACTTCAACATTGTCACACACCTGGGGTACCAGGTGTAAGTAATTAGCTGATTAGAAAGCTGCAATGAACAAACCTAGTGGAATTGGCCTTGAAGTTCATCATCGAGCTTGATGGCACTACATATAAGGCACAAAGTAACAGCAAAGTGGGACGTTTTTGACTAAGACAGCAAATGTGAAGAGAGTTGATGTGCAGTGCTCAACTGCTCCTCGGTTTGAGAGCAGGGACGTTGCGACAGCAAGAAGCTGTCTTCGTGTGACTATGAGAAGCTGTGCAGATGCTACGTGTGACTATGAGAGAAAACTCTTGCATCTCTGCTCTGTGTAGTTGTGATGCTGGTGGGGCCAACGGCACTCATCTGGGTCCACCCTGGAACTCAAGTCAGAGAAGGGAAGCAACAGGACAGCCTACCTGGCGTGAGGGGATTCTTCCGCAGGCTCTATCGGCTCCAACGCGGTAGGGGGGTTTGTCTGAGCATGTATGGGAGGCTCTGGGCGTCGCCCGCGGTTATGTGGCCCACCCAGGGTCATGGGTCGCTCTCCACTGAGACGGTCAGGTACCAGACCCTCTCTGTTCAGATTCATTTCAGAGTACGGACAGCTCACCAACCTAAACACACAAACTAGTTTAACACAGTCACATGACCGCGAAACACACGTGCATCTGTGTGTGTGCGTGAGACTTACGTGTAGTGGGTTCCGTAACGCGGCCCTTTGATGTGGCCAACCCCATTGCACCCTGGGGTAGGACAGCCTTGCCCTGGGAGGACCGGCATCTCAGTGGAGCCTGAAATGGAGCGCCAAGTCAATCACACATGAACCCTCTTACCATCAAGTTAAAACTGATAATAAATCACACACACACAAGTATGTGTCCGTTTGTAACAGACGTCAACAAGTTGTTGTTAACAGTAAAGCTTCCACAACCTACGGTTCACCAGACCCAACACTTTGGCACAAAGCCCCTGTCCTCCGCTTCACAACACTTTCACTGAGCTTACAGTAGCGTCATAAATCTGCTGCGGGTGGGATAAGGCTCTCTTACGGTACCTTAATAACGCCGCTGCGGGTGGGATGGGGGCCTCACCGTTAGGGTGTTGTAGGGGATGACCAGTCTTCTGACACCAGCCCACTGGGTGGAGATCAGAGCTGTCTGCATCGACCCAGTAGTCATACTCCTCACTCCAGCCGTCGAAATGGATCTAAGAGACCAGGCAGAAAAAAAAACTCCACGTTATGAATGCAATAGATCTGTTAATTGGGGACGTGGGGCTCACATTACGTTCGGGATCGGAGTGAAAGGAATGGTGTGTAGCGCATCAAACCCATTGTGTGATACCATTCCTTTTCACCCATTCCGGACTGTAATGCGAACGCAGCGTCCCCAAATAAGAACATTTCACTCCGGTCCCGAACACAGTGCGAGCCCGGCGTCCCCAATTTATCCACCGACGCGGCTTGTTGAACTGTATACCAATTCCAGCAAGTCCACTTTGTCACCCCTGAGCCTCTATATTAAATCTCATGTTGTCTATATTTGGTAACTCTTTACATTACAACATTTTGTTACAGCGCAAGGCTATTCAAATACAGTCCTGGAGGGCCGAAACACTTCTGAATTTTGCTTTCACCTCGTAGTTAATTGCGATCACCTGGTGTCCAAGGTCTGCACCAGTCCCTTATTAAAATAAAGAGGGCAAAAAAAGGACTGGAGTTGAATAGCCCTGTTATAGAGATTAACATAGCAACACACGACAGTCAACAGCAATCACATTCAAAACGAACAGCCTGTCAGCCTACCCTCAGACGGTGGTCCTCCACCTCGGCGATGGTTGCTACGCGAATGAGCATGGGGTTCCTCTTGTCCACAGCTTCCAGCTTCATCCCGGCATGAAACCCATGGAACGGGCGCTGCAACACGTGTTAGGAGACCTTTACCATCATGATGCAAGGGAAGCAATAAACTGCAGATAGCAAAAATAGGAACCCCACCACCTCCAAAGCAAGTGTCAAGGTGTGTCAGGATGGATCGTACCAGTTTGAAGGCGCGTGCAGGGGCTGCCTGTGTCCCAGTCTCCTCCAAATATTTATCCCAGGAAAATCTCTTTGGGTGCTTGTATTCTGAGCAAACACAAGTATGTTATCGCAACGCTGTGTACTTTATCCAAATCAAGTGTTCAAACGCGTGTTACCTGCAGGGGTGGTGAGGGTGAGCTCTGCCTCCTCGCAGTAACCCACAGGGTGGATGTAGGGGCTGCTAGCATCACACCAGTAGTCATACGTGTCATCCCAGTTGTCAAAGTGTATGAGGAGTCGGTTGTCAACGACAGCCGCGATGGACGCCACACAGATCAGATAAGGGTTCTTCTTGTCGACCGCCTCCAACTTCATACCAGCGCGGAATCCAGATGGAGTCACCGACTACATAAACACACACACAAACAAACCATTGATATACAGATTGAATGGACCTAAGTTTACCAAACAACACAACCAGGATGTCAAAATCTCACCGTGTTGAGGCTTTTGAAGAGGTGTTTGGGGGCCAGTTGACCTCTGCAGTTCTTCACGTACATGCTCCAGTTAAACTCCCCGTCCTTACAACCTAGACACAAAAGGTGAAGGCTTAAAGTTCTGTGTCCACCAAAAATCGCACTGTGAAGAGCTTATGTCTGTGTGTAGTGTCCAAAATTAAATCCACCAGCCAAGAATATTTTAAGAACAGCTAAAAAAATAAATTGACTTTTCATGTCAAATTTACTTCAGTACATTTCCTTGAGATAATAGGCGTATTATGTTGAATACAACCTGTAAGATGTCAGTGCAAAATGTGAAGCAACTTATTTTAATATATTGATCAAATAAAATTTATTTGTAGAGCTGAATCACACAGAACAACTCATCACCACAGCCTGTACACCGGATGATTACGCTCACCAAATATACTTCTGTGATTTTACAGGCGCCCGACCTGTACACAAGGAGTTGCTGAAGAGTGACATGGTAGATAATCCGACATATCTAGAGAGTAGCGCTATGCAAATTTGCACTGCCTTGTGTTGGGGGTCCGGGCAAAGACAGAGAAGTCACAGTCAGGCTTGAACCGCTGACCTTTGTTATTTTAGATTAAAATATAATAAATTACTTGTGTTTTAAAAAGAAAAGGGGAAATAATATTGTAAATATTTAATTGTCTCATTTGAAAAAGGAACTAATATCTAATTTTCGAATTGAGAAACTAATGCATTATGATTACTCGTTTCATTACAGATATTTTATTACATGACTATTTTGGTACAAACATTTGCCCGCCAGTGTGGTGGATAGCCTTCTGAGATTTAATTTCGTAACTGAAAATCTACCCCCATTTGGTGCTTGGCGGGTGTTAATTTTGGACCCTGTGTGTGTGTGTGTATATACCCTTGGGCAGCAGCAGTTTGTGTCCCATCTTCTCACACCAGCCCGCTGGCTTCACATCCCAGGTGTCAGCATTTACCCAGAAGTCATAGCACTCTGGATAGCCGTCAAAATGGAGCCTTAACCTGTATCCCTGGATCTAAGAGAGAGGAATGTAATGAGGTAAACGGGCAGAGGTTCTGTTGGTAAAAAATGTCGGCGTTAAGCGAGCTGACTGAGACACGTACCTCAGCGACCGTGAGCACACAGAACAGAGACGGGTGACATGGGTCCAGGCCCTCCAACTTCATCCCGACCTTGAATGCATTTCTGCTCTGAGGGAACGATTGGTGCTGCAGGAAGCACAACACACCTTCACATGTTTGTTCGAGTGTGTGTGTGCGCAGAGCCGGCACTAGATTTAGGCAAGAAATGTTTGCCTGGCAACTCTATATTGCCAGCAACACAAACTCTGATTTTCCTTTTCAAAATAATAGCGCTTGTAAGTTTTGCAAAAATCATTGTTAATTTATAGATAGGTAGTGTGTTCATGTTCATGTGTTGCTAAAATTTGTATCGTTGAATAAAACAGACTCTAGTGAATGTTTTTCAAATGTAATCGTGTTTTCACACTGACAATATATTATATCAAATTGTGTGTACAACATATTTGTCGCTGTTTTTAAAAATAAGTTATTAAAACATGTTAAATTATTATTTTTGCTATCACAAACTCTTATTGTTTCTTTACACACAAACAAAATACAATTGCATTTGGTTATAACTCACTAGCCTTATAATGAATGAACAATGATTATTGCAATGAATTAAAACTAGCGCTATTATTTTGGAAATAAAGATCTGAGTTCCTGTTACTGGCATAATAATGTTGCCAGGTGAACGGTTCTTGCCTATAGCTAAGGCCGTGTGTGTGTGTGTGTGTGTGTGTGTGTGTGTGTGTGTGTGTGTGTGTGTGTGTGTGTGTGTGTGTGCCTGTTTAAACGTGTATTTGCTTTACCTCCTTAAAAAGTTTGACTGGGGCAGCTATAGATTTTTCTTCTTCCAGGTAGGAGGGCCAGCTCCAGGTTCGTTTCTTATTGGGTGGGGCTGTGACTGGTGGGGGAGGAACAGGTCAGTCAATCAGTTACATGTAAACCAGCGGAGGTTATGAATCAAACACTAATCAAATTGGTGATCACTATTCTACCTGACCTGCGACAAAAACGGCTTTATATTATAAATATAATTGATTGTTCATGGGTGTCATTTGTTTATTGAAATGTAAAGGTTTGTAGAATTTTAGATGAACAAAATAAAACTACTTTCTCTTTCAGTGACCCGGCAAAAGCTGTACTTCTCGACATTTAAAAAATACGATTTAGATGGGAAACAAACGAGTACTGAGTGCAACCAACAAATGCAGGAGTCTAGAGTTCAAACATCACTGTCACTTGGAAACGAACCAAAACATTGATCCTGGGCTGGGATCTCACATCCATTCAACTACTCTACAAAGTGAACGAAACTGGCCTGAGTTCACCCTGTCAGGCACAGATGTTGTCTTACTGCAGATTTTTATAATGTCACATTCACACTTGCCCAAAATTTTCGAACCAAGTGTGGCTGAGTTGACTGATGACAAGCGTACCCTACATGACTTTCTAACTACCAACATCACTGTACGGCTCACAACACACAACATTCTTTCATGTACTCTGTTGTCTTGTTGACGTAGCAGGGCTCACGCTAAATCACCGAGCCCAGTGGAGGTTCACACATTACAAGATCTTGAAGAGAGAAAGACCTGCAGTTGTTAGAACACTAATTTCTGGGGGAAAAATAAAATTTAAAATGCTCAATCTGGAAGAGAATGGTTGAGATGAAAAGCAAAAAATATTTTTTTCAGCAAATAGTGTTGTAGGTAAATTAAAAGATTCTGAGCTTGTTACGCCTAGGGATGGGACGGTATGAAAATTTCATATCACGATTATAGTGACCAAAGTTATCACGGTTATCAATATTATCACGGTTTTGGTAAAATGAGATGGAAATGTAAAAAAACGGATACACGCACACTGAAAACATTTCAACAAATTTTATACTTGGAAATCAACAAACTACAAATACATTTAGCAGCTCTAAGCACTTTT
>JACXGM010009119.1:0-27998 GCA_016801145.1 Umbra pygmaea | reverse complement strand
ATAGTAGTATACTGCGGTTACTGCCTACTGTTTACATGTACAGACTGTTATAAATATAGTACTACACTGCGGTTACTGCCTACTGTTTACATGTACAGACTGTTATAAATATAGTACTACACTGCGGTTACTGCCTACTGTTTACATGTACAGACTGTTATAAATATATAGTAGTACACTGCGGTTACTGCCTACTGTATACATGTACAGACTGTTATAAATATAGTAGTATACTGCGGTTACTGCCTACTGTTTACATGTACAGACTGTTATAAAATATAGTACTACACTGCGGTTACTGCCTACTGTTTACATGTACATACTGTTATAAATATAGTAGTACACTGCGGTTACTGCCTACTAGGGATGGGCATGATTAATCGACGATCGATAATTGATTATTAAGAATTTCGTCGATCACGTTCAATTGTTATCGATTAAACTAATGCAGGTTGCGTTGCGTATACGTTTTTTTTAAATCAATTAAATACATTTTACTGTGTGGCAGCAATTAATATTTTACCACCCAAGGGCAAGACTCAGTTACCTGCAAGTTTCCGTTTTGATTTCAAAAGTAATCATGACGAGGAATCAGGTTCCCCGGGCAGAGTATGTAAGCGGAGCGGAGTGGTATCGGCCCAGAAGCCTCTTGCTCAATATCGCTGAAGTAGGCTACCGCTCCATTCGCGCTGACTTCACATGGTCAGGACAAGCCCAGCCTAAAGAGCCTCTACATGTGTAGGTTACTTCCCTGGCTGATGAGTCTTTATGGAATATGAAAAGACAGGCTCTCTCGCAAGCATAATATTGTATGCGTGCACATGCGAACTGAAAGGAACGAGGTGCGTACACTATCTACTTGTTAGAGCGAGTTATGAACCTAGCAATAAAAAAAATAGTTAATTTTCTTTGTATCTACATTATAGCCTATTTTCGTTGTATGACCACATGGAATCTTTAAAGTGTGTTAACATTTCAACTTATCTTCATTATATATATAGAAAATACATACAGTACATTTCTAAAACGAGATTGCACTGTCTTGTATTAACATGTGTATAGTACTCTTTAAAGACTGTTTGTTTCTTTGTGTAGGCTACATGGTCACACTTATTAGCTATTTAAACAACGTTAAAACAATTCAAGTCGATTTAGTTTTAATATTTCAGTGATCAACATACATGGTCACACAATGGATGGGTTTTGTTAATATTGTCATTTGCAGTATCATTATTTTTCATGAGAGCGATGTGCAGGTTTGAGTGGAGCGGTTGAAAAAAGTGTGTAGTGGTGGAGCAAAGCGCAACAACCGCTCAGTGAGCTAGGAGCGGGATTTCTAAACGCCCAACCATGCTCACATAGCTACTCTCTCCCCGGGCTGGCCTAGTTAGCACGGAGGTATCTCTGCATCCCGGCAACCTCAGTCCCCAGATCCGGTGTTTCAGCGGCTGAACTGACAGTCACAATTTTGCGGTCGCGTCTGACCCCAGATCATGTCAATGCTCTTCTTTCTCAACAAAAATCAGCAGACTGGTGCAGAAGTTGCATGCGAGTTACTAGTTATTTTTATGCGGCTTTGTTAAGCAGCCTAATTAATTGTTAGGTAATATCTCTCACCCTCTTTCTCGACTCCGTGCCTTGGATAGATTTAACTTACATTTTGACAAAACCTGCCAGATCTAGCTAATTAGGCTATTATTATTATGTTTTTGGTTAAGTTATTGTTAAACATGATTTTTGTTATTTTTTCATTAATTTGGAACAAACGAGGGTCTCTGTTTAAAAACGCCGGCTCGCAGCTGCAGGTACCGCAACTTCAGAGCACCGCAGCGCATATATCTTCAAGTTTAGGCTAACCGAACGTCCAGTTTAACTGCCAAAAGTTGTTGTTCTTGTAATAAAGATCTCATCTTGGAAAAACACACAGTTTAATATTTTCATTGGATTTTTCTTTTATAAAAAGTTAAATAAACAATGAATTGAATATATAAAATTAATGATTAATCGATAGTCGATAGTTAATTCTCCCGACGATCGACGAAGAAAGTTTCATGAAATGCCCATCCCTACTGCCTACTGTTTACATGTACAGACTGTTATAAATATAGTAGTATACTGTGGTTACTGCCTACTGTTGACTTTTAAATACACTGTATATTATGCTTGAGTCTCTACCCACCTTATCATAATGTTATTGATAGAGATGGTGTCTATTTTCTTTTGCACATCTTTAAGTTTTCATATTTGGTTATTTTTTTACTGCATTGTTTGAGTTGGACCCAGGGTAAAAGAATTTCACTGTACATGCAATAACACCTGCCGTCTTCTGTGACAAAGAAAACATTTTTTTACAAGAGAAGCAATTGGTGAAAAGTCACCAGGAGTACAAGACAATCCTGTCACGCACCACCTTGTTCCAAGTTACAATAAAAACATTCCTTAACTTCCCACAAACACAGTTGGACAAAGTAGCAATGCTATAACTGCCGGCGACAAATTGTGTAAGCAAGGGGTGCAATTACAGTGCATGTTGGTGTGGAGTTGCTTAGCAAAGTGGTTACTTGCTGTGCAAGCAATTTGTGATAATGGCTTAATTTTTCAACTCCAAAGATACACTCTTTCACTTTCTGCTAATTAGCACCTTACGTTAGCCAAGATGACATTGTGGGTCAAACACGTTTCATGTCCAGTCCGCTTCACCAAATAACTAATTGGATGACAGACAATAACTTAATGTCTGAATGTTATAAGAACAAGGAAATAATTTATATTAGTGTTTTCTGACTGGGTTTCACAACAAATTAGATGCCTTAGTTGACCAGGGTGAACAACAGTGAGTATATTGCACACTGAATACAGAGCTGGATTTATTGTCTAGACTGAAGAAAAAAACACAGAAAGCCTATTGTGAAATGAAAACACAAGTTGGTTGGTAAAAACATTGGTAAAGTTGGTAAAAACATTGTAATAAGTCCCTTCAAATGTTCCTTGAATGTTGATTTACAACTCAAATTGACATTGACAACATGGAATTAATTAACAATTTGACTACAAAGATAAATGTTCGATTTGATCTCACAGCCAAATGTGCACCTAACAAAGACATTGTCTTCTGGATCAGGCAAGATTGATTGTATGCTGGGTTTCTGAAAGCATCAAATAATAAATCGAGTAAAGTAATGCAGTTTTGGTAATGCTGTGTCATAGTATGACTCATCTAGATGTTGTCCTTACCTTCAAAAGCCCTTGCAGCATCAACAAGATGAGACCAGTCCAAGCCAGATGCGGCTTCCGGCAGGGGAATCAGACTGCAGTCTGCCATTTTGAAGCGGTCGGCCAGGGAGCTGTCAGAGAACCAAAGCTCATCTGTAGAGATAAGACATTAGGTTAAGTCACCGTCAGGCTTAATAATTTGGGTACAGGGGATGGCTAGTGCTCCCTCCCTTCTCCCTTCTCCCTTCTCTCACCAATACCATTGTTCCTTCCACCTGTCAATCACCCTCCCTCGCTCGCTCTACTGTTTACAAAACACCACTGGAAAAACCTGTTCCTCTGCTAAACCTAGCTTGTTGCAGATTGATGGTCATTCATGGATTTTAGGTCAGTCATTACTTGATTTATTCTCTCAAAGTAGTTGTAGTATTTTTTTTATGATGTAAATGTAAAGAATTTCATTCACAACTATAGCAAAATCAAAAAATAATAGACAGCATTTTAAACCAATGAAATGAATGAATAATACTACATAATGCAAAAGCATAAAAAAGGAATCTGCAAATCCTTCATAAGCAAATGCAATTTAGCCTTTTCAATTTGTCTCAAATTGACTGTGCAAAATGAAACTCCTTTTTCAAAAAAAATAATGATACAGAAAACAATTACATACTCAGATTGCAGCCCTGCCTGGCAAACTGCCAAGAACATGGGTACTCATTTTTTAACTGAATGTCACAGTCTGCAGCTGAAGGCTGATTACAGGGGGCCGACGAATGGGAGCGGAGCTTTTGCCAGACAGACAATTAACCTGCTTCTACGTGCCGGCAAAAGAGGTCAGCTAGGCAAACACACACAAACCTGAAGTGAAATGTGCGAACACACAGTCCTACCCATGGCCGGATGTTTAGGAACCTTCATTCTGGCTTCTGATCCTATATATCCCTCCCAGAGATTAATTAAATCTGATCTGATATGACCCAGCAAACACACACAGACTAAAACAAACGTTTGAATAACCTAGGAATTTTCATGTGTTTAGAAAAAAATAGATACACTCATTAACCAAGAAAGCATTCAACTGGCAGTTGAAAAAGTAGCTTTGTCGTTGGATGTTAACAGCGCTATACATATGCAACATTGGTAATGCCTTGGATATAAATGTAATACTACCGTGGTGAATAAAGTAATCATGTTCTATAAAAAATGACATTACTGGGTAATTCCTACTTCTGTAGTGTATGCACACGCACGCACAGTCGCGCACGCACAGTCGCGCACGCACAGTCGCGCACGCACAGTCTCGCACGCACAGTCGCGCACGCACAGTCGCGCACGCACAGTCGCGCACGCACAGTCGCGCACGCACAGTCGCGCACACGCACGCACAGTCGCGCACACGCACGCACAGTCGTGCACAGTCGCGCACACGCACGCACACGCACGCACACGCACGCACACGCACGCACACGCACGCACAGTCGCACAGTCGCACAGTCGCACAGTCGCACAGACACACAGACACACAGACACACAGACACACAGACACACAGACACACAGACACACAGACACACAGACACACAGACACACAGACACACAGACACACAGACACACAGACACACAGACACACAGACTCTCACCCTCTGAAGCTTGCTGCAATTAGCTTAAAGCAGTGGATTTGTAATTGTTGGCAGGTCACCTTTGCAGAATGATTTATTATATACTATATATTTTTAATATCTGCCTCAATGGTCTTTTCTGATATTGTCATGTGTTGATATTATGCGATCATTATGTAATGTAAATTAAGGGTTGCAGGGTTTTGTTCCTTTCATAAGAACCATATTAGTAGACCATTTGTGTCTTTGTGAAATACAACCGGTAATTATACTGTTTCAAGGAAGAACGCAAGGAGACAGGAAACTGGCATACTCAATTAGCACATACTGGTGTGTGAATAACACATACTGGGAAATGTATGGCACATTGGGGAAGTGTACTACTGTATATCAGATATTCAGATGTGTATAGCACGTATTGGGATGTGTATCTTGTGCTGAGGAAAATTTATTCTGTATCTTGCTCTAAGATTTTTAAATCAAGTAAGCATCTTACAAATTCTCACCTAATATAAGCCAGATGGAAAACTGAGCGGCACAGCAGCGTTTACGATGTGTCTCGTAAAGTCTGGCTTCAGAGTGGGAAGGGCTGTTGCATTTAATTGCTCTTAATTGACCACAATGAGCTCGTAGTTATATACATTTTTATGACTATAGAAGATTGTCCCTTAAAAGACCCACTCCTTAATTAGAAAGACAAAATGGCTACCCTGTCAATTTATTTGCAATAAAGCTAAGGAATGGTTCTGAGGAAATATAAAAAGCGATTGTAAACATCCCAGATTGAGCCTTTAGGTCCTTCCTGAAGCAGCAGTTCACTCTACACTATTCAGCCACTCACACTATTGTCACCTGACTGTTCCAGTCACCGCTTAAAGGTCTTACATTACGTTTCCACCTTCCACCATTTATTTTGAGCAGAGACATATTTAAAAAATGTGGTTTGGTGCCGGATTTTCGGTGTAGGAGCCTATACCGGGATGTACCCTGGCGGTGGGAATTTAAGCCTCGGCTCAACCAAATGTCTGTGCCCTATTTCTTTTCCTCTACATACTTGTCTCGCTAGCCTCTACGTGTTTGGTCATAGAAATAAAAATAAAACGCTTAATGATATATAATATCTATATATATATTGAATTATCCTGCTCAAAAGGAACATAACCAGACTAGCACATGCTACATCATCACAGTTACCCTCAACATTGGAAACAGGATGAAACTCACTCTTGTGTAGCGCGGACCCGTGGCCGGGGCTGAGGCGCATGCGTGTCGGCAGTGTACTGTGATAGGGCCCAGCGGTGCTGCTGAACAGAATATCATTGGGCAGGGCCTGGTCTAGCAGAGAGCTCCGGGAGCTGACCAGAGAGAGGTTCTTCCTGTGGCTGCTGCTGCATAGGCTCTCGTCAGACAAGGTCCGGTACAGGGAACGCCGTGGGGACAAGAGCAGACCCCTGGAACCTTCCAGAATCTGAGTTGAGAGATGGACGGAGGGGAGAGGGAGCCAGAAAATTATGAGATTTAGTTGATTACATGTATCAACTGGGACCAACCGCTTGAGTGTTCCCCTGAACTGGCAAACGATAACTTCGGTCTACCACAGTGCCAATATTGCACGCCAGTAATTTCTCCTCGATTGTGTGACAATAGCTTCCCAGTGCATGGTAGTTTGTACAAATGCAGGGCTGCAGATAATTACAAGGTTTACATCTTTGATTTATAATATGTCAGGACTATTGAGCATGATGGCGCTGGCTGAAATAGTCCTTTTCTCCCATTAGATCACGTGATTTTTGAACCAGCAAACAAAGAGGTCTGAAGAGCATCCTGTTAGCTTCCAGATCAAACTCATTTTGGAATCGCCCTTTCAATTCAGCCCACACTACTTTACTGGTCACTTTGTAGCCTTCTAATTTCCCAAGAGCCTTTTCACCAAGTGGTGGCATTGAACTAGAGACAACTAAATTAAACTTTCAAATAAGGCAGAGGACAGCAGGGCTAGGATAACGGAAAATGCATTGAAAATAATTGGAAAACCGTGGCAGCCTGATTATTAATATAACAAACAATCAAAATTGATTAGGAGGAGTGGTGAAAGAAGCAAACTGAAGAAGGAAAGACAAAAACAAACACACTAGATGTCAAATCAAAAAGCTAACATCACACCAGAGAAATCCAATATCGGCTTTGGTACATTTCCATCTGCAATGCTCAGAACATTTTCTCAACCATCAACGAATCTGGGCAGCGGAAACAAAGTTCTCAGTGTGAAGAGAAACTATTTATGAACAGCTGCTGGTTAAGACTGTCTGTCGTATAAACTAGAGTAGTGATACTTTACCAAGTAATGTAAAACAAAACCAGAGCAGAGGCTCACCTCGCCGCATGGCCCCTGCCCAGGGGGACTGTCAGGCAGCATCAGCTTCAGAAAGGCATCCCTAGTCAGGCTGGGCGGGACCTGCTGGAGCTGGCCGTCTGGACCCAGCATGGCCCGCAGCCTGCACCCCAGGGGAGGACGGAGGATGCAATGGAGAAGAGGGAAGGTGGGGCAGTGAGAATGGAGAGAAAGAAAGAGGGCAAAATAACCGACAGGGAGAGTTCGGTCGGTGGGGGGACGACAAAAGAAATTAGATTACAGACATGCTTATCGGTTTCATTACAGTGCAGTGTGAATGCTATTGTACAAGTGAAAGGCAGTTTCGCATGAACAAAGAACATCTGTGTAAAATGACACCTTATTACATGTCAACATGCCCTACATGGGGAATGGGAAGTCATTTTGCCACAAAGTCCCACAGAGGAAAGAGCGCAGGGCACAGTGACACATAGGAAAGTCAGGACATTGTAGAGGAAAATATCATCAAACATCAACACAGCCAAATATGGACAGCTCTTAATTAAGGACACACGTTCCTGAAAAAGAATAGTAACATAACTACAGAACAGGGTTATTAAAAGGTTAATATGAACATGCACACAGCACACTTGGGAATCACGCTACAATATGCTGTTTGGAGCCAGTAATGGTTTCTAATCCGGAGGGCTCTGGTTTTTGAGTAGTAGCCCGTTTCCAGGGAAACACACGAGAGGGGCTGGTGTGTCACAGAGGCACTGGTTGCATTGTGTACAGACACCATGCAAGAAAGGATCTTTATTTGTCCAATATTTATTAAGAAATCTGAATTATTACTACTTAAAGCTAGAATCCTCAGTTGCTACAAATGTTTTTGTAATATAACACAGAGGAGCTTGGTTTAAATGATAGCCTTTTGCAAATTGAATATATTAAAGCAATAAGCAAGTGGACTGTGAACACTTGCTTAGAACATGGTAAAAAGGAATATCGATATAATGTATCGGCAGTCCCATTTATAGGTATTATTTTGAGACCTATCCATTCACTTGATACCAAAACAAAAGCAGAGTAATGGCAGGGTGAGTCTTATTGTTTCAATTAAGGATTCTAGCTTTAACTCCACAGAGCTGGTACATTTTCTTTAGCAACTAGTGGTATCAAATTATTATTTGGGTAAATATAATCATCACAATTTCTTAGCAAATATTATGCACACAACGGACGGTAAAATAGAGCGTGCAGATAGTTGTTTTGAGTCAATTACAAACCATGTAAGCGGAAGTGTTGCAAAGAGCTAGTATACCTGGATCTCAGTGTTAGAGTCTTTAGTAGGAAAGACACTACGCCTTCCAATCCACTGATGTAGAAAACCCAAAATATAAAAAGAAGGGCATAATGATAATGTATAGTGTGACAAAACAAAATGTGTATGTACATGGATGTACATAGAGTAGCTGTCAAAATTGCTATGCAACAAAAAACTATGGTCACATTACTTTGACCTTATGGCAGCGTACTTACACCTAGTATTTGTGTAATAATCACATAATACTAATTGTTTTAGAATGGTAGACTTCATGCTGAAACATGATTGGTCCCAGTTGTCCAGACTCCTCTGGTAATCATGGAGATGGCCTTAATAGGGCCGTGGCCATACTGGAACAGCTGTTAATGTTACGGACAGGCAGAAATCTTTCCATCTCTATGCTCATGTACATATTAACAGTGGAATATGGCAAATGTTAGGTAAAACTGTTGAATGAAATACCATCAACTTTTTATCATCCACTAACTGTAGAAATTAAATGGCATCATAGAATAGAATAGAACAAGCAATACATAGAACATGTTGAACAATGTTACTGCTAGCTAAATCCAACTGCATGCAGTCCCATCCACCGATGTGCTTTGTTTACTATTGGTGTACCCCATTACTATTACATTTGTTTAACAGAAAACATTGATGTGAAAAGTAAACTTGGCCAATGGCAATAGCCAAATGACAGACAGTACTTGAAAATGCTATTTCAACTACTTTGGCGTTAATAAGATGAGACCGGCACTAAGAGGACTCGGTCAGTCATTTAATTTAATATGGCTGTCTCTTTTGATCAGACCATGAATCAATGGGGGCCTTCTGTAAGTATGGCACTACAGCTTGATACCTCTTCAACAGGACCAAGGCAGACAGTTTGTTAGCACACCATATACTTTTACATTATAGAAACATTAATATCATTTTGTCAATAGATTAATACTGGTTAATAAAAAAAACAAGATAGCCTAGGCAGTTCATGTTTAATTATACAAAAATGTTCACAAAATAATTTGATATATAAATGCATACACAATACCACTTCTATTACCCCAGACAGAAAAACAGGGTGCATTGTAGGCGAGTCTGTACGCAGCTGCTATTACCAGCCCACAGCTGATTAGAATGGAAAATAATCTTGTTTGCATGCAATAAAGCATGCCAGATGGCTAATGTTTAGGTGTAGCCTGATACATTTATTTGACAGTATTTTTCTTGCATCTGTGTGGAATGCTGTGCTATCACTCTTGCTGAATAAAAAGCAACCGTAGTGAAGTGCGACGCTTAAGCTTTGTGCAAAAGTGGTTGAAATTATGTTGTTGCAAATGTTCAATGAGGATAAGTTGAACAAACTGAATAAAATATTACCCAATTTGCAGAGTATGGCAGAATCTGTTGGAAGCAAACAGTGAGAAAGTGTTTTTTCTATCAACCCATCATTTTAGTCAGGTCTGTTTTGTGCTACATTCTGCTTCCCCGTGTCGGAACCCCAGGCCTCATTGGAATGCAGTGACTAGGCTACAAACCCTGGCTGCCGTGATGAAGATGTCCTGTGAGTCAGTTACCTTGACCACAGTGCCACGCTTCATATATTACGTCTTTTATTTCAGTTCGACTAAAGGATGAAAACCTTTTAGAATTGGAAAACTTCTCAGAAAGGCTGAACATTTCTCTGAAACGTTGAAACGGCAAATGTGACTCACCCATAATCTTTTGGCCTGCTTGGATGCTCCATTGGAGAGTCATCGTCGCCTTTCTTCCAGCCAATTAGATACTCTTTGCCAGGAGATTGGCGGGTGTGGGAGGGAACACTAAGCCCACATTCTGATTCCGTGCCGCCTGGTGAAATGATGTAAACTTTGGAGGAGTCGACCGAAACGGACTTCTTAGGACCACGTTCCGATGGGCTGCCAGAGTGCCTAGAGCCACTAGAAGTACGACAGATACACAAGGATCATTCCAACCCTCAAGCCTACTCCATTATTTTAGTGGAGACATTCTAAGTACAATACCCAAGAAAACTACCCTCAAATGAGAAGAAAGCTATTGGAATTGGGACACGCGAAGACACCAGTAGAAACAGAACATAGAATAACAGTAAAAATATAGAGTGACTCTCCACTACCCAACACACAAAACAGCTAGCAATACCAACCGTTATTGTTCCAACATTGCTCTGTGTGGTTTATTGTGCAGGTTAACCTTCCCCTAGTAGCCTACTACAGAGGGATAAAAATGAACCAGACTACACTGAAAGTAAAAGACGGGCAGTGTGATACTGCGATGGTTCTGCTGGCACTGACAGGACACATGTCACACCTGATTAACTACTGCCTGCTGCCAGGGGAGGGTAGGGCCATGCCACAGCCACAGAGGGCCTGCCACTACATGGCTCATCGTCTGTCACCTTTTTTTCCCTTCCCCAAATTTCAGCGTATCAAAGTTTATCTATGGACCTGTATCGAAATGTATCTCATCTTTGGAGCAACATCTGACACACTTGGATGAGTTGAGCATTGAGGCAAGCTGTTCTCATAGGAATTACCAGCCAGCCTTCCTGCCTTTTTAGCCGTACTGCTATTCCACCCAGGCAGTCACGTGGGTCAATGCGTGACGGAAATCTCGCTTAGCTTTGCAGATGCCCGCGCTGCTTAGGAGGGGTGCCAAGAGTGTGAAAAACTAGGAAATCCAATTTGCCTCACCCACGGGGCTTCCCCAACCGCTTGTCAAGGAGCGGCAGAGTCAAGGATCAGACCTAGACTGGCGGTCAGCTTCGTTATATAACAATTGCCTTAGTTCCTTCCCAGAGTAGCAGGAAACTTCAGTTTGTCAAAGCCTTGGCAAATTCTAAAATGGAGGAACTTGTGTCACCACTCAGACTGGCACAGCAGGAAATCGCAGACCTGGGCTCATACAGTATGACCCAAAAACAATGTGTAGGAACCGGTGTCATCCGTCAACCTTACCCAGCAGGAAACTGTGGAGGAGGCAGTTCTGTTCTGTCTGACCCCAAAATGAAGGGTGTGTGTGTAAACAGAGAGGTTAGAAAGGCAAGCTTGTCTCCATTTCATTGAACATGAGCATGGTGAGGAAATGCATGACTAAATGAGGATGTGAAATATGCTGTGGATATTCTGTGACAATTTGGTGGAGTTTGCTAAGTAGGAGCCTACTATAGACTTGTCATCATCAAACAAGTATTGTTCAGGCACAGGGTTGCAATTGTGATACATCCACCAGTCCACCCCAGGAAGCGCTCTGGTGCCAATAATCATAGAGTAGAACAATTGAGTTGCCGGTTCACTGGCAGGCATTAAAGCACTGGTTAGTTCTCAGAAGAGAGTAGTCAGCACTTAATGTAGTACTGACATTGAGTAGATGTTAATCTTGGGTCAGTCTAGAATCTTCCCCACTAGTGGTAACCGTTATGATTTGGGGAAAGAAAGCTGATCACTGATCTGTACCAAGTGGAAATGTCACCATAGAATTACAGAATTTCTACCTGGACATTGAAGAAATCTCACTCAGGTCGCCCAGGCTCCCATCTGTCACGAGCCCAGCCGAGGTGGCCTGGGTGCTGTAGCCTTGTGATGACAACCCTCCCTCAGGTGTCCCACATCCGGGGTAACTCCCCGTTCCGGGATATTCCAGCGCCCACTGCTCCCCTCGTGGGTCCTGGAGGACCAGCCGGCCAACCGAGACCCTTGGAACGCCGCCTCCGCCGGGAAGGGGGGGAGCTGGCGGGGGCATGCAGGGTGCTGTGTCGATGCCACTGTCGGTAGAAGCACCCTTGATGTAAGTGAGGCCCAGGGCGTCCGGGTCCATGGGGTCACCCGAACCAAACCGCTTGTCCTCGCTGCTGCCGCTGGAGGCATTGCTGGAGAGAGTGTTGCTACTGGAGTGGCTGGAACCAGACTGTGGGAATGAGTCATGTCAAACAACTAGTTTCTTAGCACTTAGCTAACTGTGTCAAACAACTAGTTTCTTAGCACTTAGCTAACTGTGTCAAACAACTAGGTTCTTAGCACTTAGCTAACTGTGTCAAACAACAAGTTTCTTAGCACTTAGCTAACTGTGTCAAACAACAAGTTTCTTAGCACTTAGCTAACTGTGTCAAACAACTAGTTTCTTAGCACTTAGCTAACTGTGTCAAACAACTAGTTTCTTAGCCCTTCAAAGTCAAAGTTGTTTATTTATCATATGCATCGAATGACATCACATCATCCTATGCAGAGAAATTCTTTTGACATGGCTCGTCACATCTATGCAGTGGGCTTAAAAAGATTTACAACAATATAAAGAATTTTAAAACAATAATGACAATAGTAATAATAATAATAGGCTATGTACTGAGCAGTGATCTGGAAGATGTACAACAGTAGAAGTAATAAATATTATGAATGGCATGGAAAATTGCACTTAGCTGTATTCATGTTTTTAATACACTTAGCTGTATTCATGTGTTTTCAATCGCTACTTCAGAAACATTTACAGATCCTCCTCCTTGTTTACACAATTTCTTAAAAAAACTTAAGAGTTGTGCTTTGATATGAATAAAATATGCTAGGACTCAACAAGTAACATGCAAAGACTAGTTTTTACATATTTAAAACAACAACAATGCCTTCTCCTTTACAACTGAGATGATTCCAAACGGAGATGACACATCACCATAAAATAAAAATTAGGTTCACTTAATTCAGCCACTGCAACTCATATTTAAAAGAGAACTGTGTTCATAAGAGGCCCCACAAACATTTCAAACACACCAGAGTAGCAAAATAAATAATTCCTAATGCTGCAATTCATTGAAAATTCCATAAACCAAGCAATTCAAAAAAGTTTTGGGGGGATATTAAATTTTAATAAATTCTGCACTAGAAAACAAACACAGAATTCTGTCTCCTCCCCTTTCAGTTTATGAGCAGAACAGCAGCATCCCTGAAGATTACTTTTTATTGCAATAATCCACAACCAATTGTTTGATGATAATAATATTATTCAACAATAAATACAAATTAATATTCCAACATGAACAGCTTTTACTTTAATACAACTGTTCATGTACATAAAAACAAATGGGGGGGGTCGGATGGCATAGGAAAATCTAATGTGAAGTGGCCTCCTGCTGTTAGTAAGAATGAAGGGCCACATAACCTTTTACAGCCTGATCCATCAAAGACAGTTCTAGCCAACCTGACGTGAGCACGCTGTTCCATGCAGGATAAGTGCTAACCACCAACGTAGCATTTAGGCTTAGGGCTATATGGATAGCAAAACCATTTGACTGTGTTGTTCCCTGAAGCTCATATTACTATCCTACTATGTATCCTACTATGTAGGATATCATGGTCTATTATTGCCCGTCTGTCAAGGGTGTAGTGTTGCAGTCGAACATAAGTTCATAAATGTTGGTAGAAGGGGATAGAGCGCTCTAGGGAATGTTAAGTGGGTCTACATGATGTTCTGTCCTACAATGACACCAATGGTTAAATATGAAACCAATGGAACATATGGTTCATTGATTATGTTCGTAATCAAAACTGTTACAGCTAGATTAGTACTGAAGTGAGTGAAGACTTCTGTGTTTTGAGTCTCAAATTTAGGTGTGAGATATAATGTAGCAAATTTACACATACAGTGCCAATAGAATATCATCATACCCCTTTCAAACTTTGTTAACCTTAGACTGAAATCAAAGCCATTAAAAATATATATTTTTAGTTCCAGCTTAATTTACACATTCTGCCTTACAACATTAAAGTAACTTAAAAGGCAACAGTTTGGAAAAATTAAAACCTTTACTAGAATAACAGATTTATGAAGTCCCGTGATTGAATACTTCGTAGAGCCAGCATTTGCTTTCATTACAGCCATCAGTCTATTTGGATGTCTCTATTAGTTTTTCACAGCTAGATTGGAGAATATTTGCCCTTTCTTCCTTGAGGAATTGTTCAAGTTCCGTTCTGCTGTAGACAAGTCCATCCACAAGTTTTTGGATTTAGGTCAGGGCTCTGACTTGGCCATTCAATGACATTAACCTACCTATCCTTAACTGTATAGTTCTTTTGGCAGTGTTCTCGAGAGCACAATTGAAATTTGCTTAGCAAGTCACTCTATCATTCAGTAATGATGCTCATTAACTATGCCCTTGTAGCCGAGCTGCACCAATCACATCGGTGTATCTGATAATAGGCGGGCCAGAGACGAGCTAAACAGATATGACATCACAGTCATTAGTAAACTATGGATGAATACCAGTTGTTTGAAACGGCTTTGGCCTCTACAATGAACGAGTTAGATCTGGCTTTAAAAAAAAGAGAAACAAAAGACGACGGTCTAATCGTTCCTTTGCAAAAAGGGTGTTTTTGCCAAACGGATATGGCAAGACTTTCACCTACCAGTTAGCTCTGCTGGTAGCTAAGCATATGGGGCTTAGCGAAAACCCACTGGTGATTGGTTGTAGTGTTATCCAATTGCGTGCAGTGAGATTTTCAAATGCATGCTTGGTGCTGTCCCTTGAGTTGGTCCATTTCAATTTCTTGATGCAAGAACCTTAATCTTTCGGATTTGTGTCTGGATTTCCAGGCTAGGGGGCTGCTGGATTTCCTCTAGAATTTGGGTGTACATGGCAGCATCCCTTTTCCTTTTAATCCTGACCAACTGCCCAGTACCCACTGAAGAGCAACAGCCACAAAACATAATGGTGCTTCACAGTAGATATTTTGTATTATTTGTGTTGCCATGCACTACTAGTAATGGACTCATCATGGAACAGCCAGTTTTCTTATGAACTAATCAAAACCACTACAATTGATGTCAGGTGGAGGGCAATTAGCATGGTGTTTGATCTGTGAATTGACTGGTTGTCCCTGAGCAAGTTCATTATGGTTACTCTTAAGGGGCTGATCACTTATACAAACAAGGTATTTCACTAATTAAAGCTGCACTATGTACTGTAACGTTCCATTAATTTGTCCTGTCTGCCTGAAGTTTACTTAGATTTTATACACGCACGCACCAACAAATATATAAATATTAAAACAAATATATACATAAATATTAATATACACAAATATTAATATATACAAATACACACACACACACAAATATATACAAATATTAATATATATGGAATGCATGAATAAATGTAAATATATATTAATATTAGTACACACACGCACACGCACACTTTCAAAAATATGTTTACCATAATATGCATTTGTTGCTCGTTAGATACTGTGAAATGTCAGTTTTGCTATTCTACTATTGTTTGTATTTTGTAAGTTGAGGTTTTTAACCCCTGGATCCAAAATGCTAGTTCCAAAATGTTACTAGTCATAAGAATTTGTTTTTGTACTTATTTGTAGTTTCCAAAATGTTACTAGTCATAAGAATTTGTTTGTGTACTTATTTGTAGTTTCCAAAATGTTACTAGTCATAAGAATTTGTTTTGGTACTTATTTGTAGTTTCCAAAATGTTACTAGTCATAAGAATTTGTTTGTGTACTTATTTGTAGTTTCCAAAATGTTACTAGTCATAAGAATTTTTTTTGTACTTATTTGTAGTTTTCAACAAAGGTACAGGTGTAGGTTTAAATTTGATGAACTATTCTGAATTTTTGTAAATTATATTTTCACTTTTTTCTTGAGGGTTACAACGTGTAAATACAGCTGGCAAAAGTTTGATTTAATTTATTTTAATTGTGTAATGTGACAAAAGGTAATAATTATGACAGTGTATGATGACTTTCTATAGGCACTGTATGTAACATTAGAACATCTCTGAACACTAGTACTCACACACTGGTATTTACTGGTCGTGTCCTTCACCCCTGGTTTTAGCTGGCTTTTCTCTCTTGTGTTCAAAACCTTTGTGGAAGGACGGTGCCACTTGGCTTCTGCAAAAGGGTAAGGAGATCATTATTCTGCTTGCTTCTACCTTTCCCATTCAAATACCTGTGGTGCAATACTGACTAAAGGTGAGGCCAGGTAAACTCAGCATCCATTTAGTGAGTCATTCAGTGATATTAAGCAAAACAAATTACATTACATTTCAATGCTTGACCTGTTAACAGGCAATACAATTATGTTGATATTATTTTGTTCCCTTACAGCAACACCTGCATGTTTCATAATGCGTTGATACTGACTGGCAGGTCACTTTTAGAGCATTATATCCTATTATCTGATGAGAATGATGACAGTCAATCAAATCAAATGTATTTCATAAAGCCATTAACCAGGGATTGTCCTAGTTACCTGCTGATCTGGTCCTCTCCAGTTTGGGCTCCTTCTCTCTCAGGCACTCTCCCTCCTTCTCACCTGGCTGATCCTGGAGCAGGGCAGGGGACTGGCACCTACAGGGAAGGGAATAAATGGAAATACCTTATTTGAATAACACGGGAGTTAACCGCCAAACAACAGGTAGCCTAGTGGTTAGACTACAAATGGTGATTGAGTTTGAATCCCGGAACAGATTAGGTCAACCATGTATGGATTTGCCATTGAGCCTGTAAGGGGCTCTGCATTGGAGCATCAGATAAAGTATAAAAATGTTGAAATGTAAACTTGCTTAAAGAAGCTTTGACCTCCAACATGTTCAGTGTCCAGCTTAATCTAATAATTGGCTGTTGGCCCTACCAGGTGGAGCAGTGAACTAACACGCCAACCACCAGAGTCTACATACAAAGCTAAACAGTGCCGATAGCTGAGGAGGAGCTGGGGAGCCCCACGGGTGATGCATAGGGTCTCATCGTGCTTTAGAGACTCCTCAGCTTCTCTTGGCACCTCCAAAGTGGAGGATGTCAGGAATGTGCGAGTGCACGTTGTTTAGACTGGAAGATGCAACTGAACTATGAAATTTGGGAATGGTGAAAAGTGGGTCAAATACTCAAAAGCAGACATTTGCTAAAGGGCATTGTGTAAGATGTTCTGAATTCTTAAAGTATGTTAAACATTCAAATATACCACAGCTCCAAAATACAACAATTAATTGAAATGTACAAAAATGTAAAAGTTTAAACACTGACAATTTTCTTGATTTTTTCATTTATAAATAATTGGGTGTTTTCATCAGTACTTTCATTTTGACCTATCAAATAACTGAAGGACAGATTAATATTTCAGTACTGAAATTAGGTTTATTGGATCAACAGAAAATGTGCAATAAGTATAAAAATGAAATTAGACAGGTGCATAAATTTGGCCACCCTTGTCATTTTGTTTATTTGAATACCTGTACCACTGATTAATTGGAATACACAATTTGTTTGGTGAGCTCATTAAGCCTTGAACTTCATAGACAGGTGCATCCAATCATAAGAAAATGTATTTAAGGTAGCCAATTGCAAGTTGTTGTTCTCTTTGACTCTCCTCGAAGAGTGGCAACATGGGGGCCCCAAAACAACTCTCACATGACCTGAAAACAAAGATTGTTCAACATTATGGTTTAAGGGAAGGCTATAAAAAGCTATCACAGAGATTTAAGCTCTCAGTGTCCACTATGACGAACATAGTGAGGAAATGGAAGACCACAGGCACAGTTCTTGTTAAGGCCAGAAGTGGCAGGCCAAGTAAAAATATTGGAGACAAAGGATGGTGAAAACGGTCAAACAGCCCACAGACCACCTCCAAAGTCCTACAACATCATCTTCCTGCAGAAGGGGTCACTGTGCATCGTTCAACAATTCAGTGCACTTTGCACAAGGAGAAGCTGTACGGGAGAGTGATGCAGAAGAAGCCTTTCCTGCCACAAACAGGGAATGGCCATCCCAGTCCCCAGACCTCAATTTCTTGAAAATCTGTGGGGTGATTTGAAGTGGGCTGTCCATGCTCAGCAACCATCAAACCTAAGTGAACTGGAGATGTTTTGCAAGAAGAAATGATCCAAAATTAATTCATCCAGAATCCAGACACACATTACAGGCTAAAGGAAGTGTCTAGAGGCTGTTAATTCTGCTAAAGGAGGATCAACTAAATATTGATGTGATTTTTCGGTTGGGGTGCCAAAATGTATGCACCTGTCTAATTATGTTTTGATGCATATTGCACATTTTCTGTTCATCCAATAAACCTAATTTCCTTACTGAAATATTACTGTCCTTCAGTTACTTGATAGATCCAAATGAAATTGCTGATCCAATTACTTATAAATGATAATCATGGAAATTGTCAGGGGTGTCTAAAAGTTTGCCTACGACTGTAAGGAATGTGCTACTGTTTTAATATATTAATACTACTATTATAATAATGAGTATGCTCAAAATCATTTGAAGCCTTCGTTGTTTTAAATCATTTTTATATAATAATAATTATATAAAATAATAATTTGTTTTTCTAACATTGTTGAGAAGGTACCGGCAAGTTTTCATTGTTAATTTAATTGTGTTGATTTACATTCTCCAGGACACTGCAATACTTATCCTGCCCGCTTCCTGCTTTTCACACCGCTGACCATTGTTTCTCACCACTTGGCGAGTTGCAGTGAGCTATTTCAAAACCTTTCTCATGCTTTGTAATAGTATCCATTGAGCTGCTGTAGCTCAGAGGCATTTCCACAGCGGATGCTTTGGGGATATTGAAGGAATGCCTTGCAACATGAGAGCCAAGGTCCGGCTGGTGGCTCTGACCTGGCGACTGTAAATTTGTCTGGACTACAGAAGGTCAAAAGACGACCCAAAGTGTGTGTATGGGGGGGCAGTGAAATTGTTTGATGTGTTTTTTACTGAAAATAAACAATCCAAACTGAATACATTGTTCACCATGTTGATTATACACTATATTTAAAAGGATGGTCGCCCCCATACATGACGCCTCATTTTTGCTAGGACTGTGATTTTAGGTGATCCTGCAAACATTTGTCAAATTATTTTCAAATATGTATTCATGAGACTGGGGAATATTTTTCTGTCCTTACCCATTAATGTATCCCATTTCCTGGGACCAGGTGCCGCAGGGTCCGGGGTCGCTGGAGGTGGATTGGTTGCTGGGAGAGCTGCAGTAGAGCTGTCCTGGTTCTCGACTGCTGCACGAGGCAGAAGGGGAGATCTCATATTCCTGCAGTACCCTGCAAACCCACACAAGAATGTGGGGGGACATTTAACCACATGGGCACTGACTGCCAAACTGCCCTTTCTATAGGGTAGCGCCAATGACTTTATGGAGCTGTTAGATTATTTCCAAAAAGAGCCACATATAGTAGGAAATACCAAGACTGTACGCCTCAGACAAAACTGGATAAAATGACATTTTAATGAGGGCATTCAAATATATAAATATATATTAATAAATTGCCCACTGGTGAGTGAATTTGTATAAATGCATCTGTTAAATGACCATCTCATAATCTCCACTATGCCCAGAGCTGTCACATAAAAAGCTCTCATGTGAATGATTCACACCGTCATATTAACTCATCCCCGCTTCCTGACGTTTTTTTACAATCATGTGAATAACTAACAGACAAAATGCACATTTTGTGTAGAACACATGTTTTCCCCTTGTCTTAAACATTTGCATTCCTAAACGATTATAGAAAAAATACACAGAGTTCATCCACTGTGCGTTGCCCATAAATAGTAACTTGAGCACTAGAATCCCAAACGTTTATGAAAAGTGCTCAGGGGATTTACTTGGGAAACATAGCGTGAGTAAGAACTAAGGCAGGGCACTATTCTTAGCCTGAACGGACAGTTGTATCCAAGCGCTTCGTGTAGTGAAAGATGCTCGAGCCGCCGATTCGGGAAACCCAACTCTGCTCCCGGCCCTGCAGGAACGCTGAGCCCTCGAGAAATTACAGACCCATAGATCATATGGAAAAGCTGAGTTGTGATGCTGAAGGTGCAGTGGGGGAGCTGGCATAACAAGGGGAATTTTGAGCAGCGAGTGCAGAGCGAGTAGGTGTGAGAGTGAGGTCTTTACAGGTGGGGGGGAATAAAACCCTGCATATTCAGCAGCTTCAGAGTAGGTCCGCTTTGAGAGGCGTTGGCAGTTGCAAATTGTGTCCCCCACCTCCCTGCTAATAAATTGGCTGGTGAACAGGAGCACAGGAGGGGGAATTCGAACGACTGACAGAAAATAAACATTATTCAGTGTCTACATGTCTGTTCCCCTAAGGAAAACATGTCACCTTAATGGTGACATTGTACTACCTCAGTCTAGTACTTTTTATTAGTGTTATTTTTTATAGCCCAGACAGTGTCACGTGTGATAAATAAGGCATGGTAAAAGTGTGTGCACCTTCATGAATCATACAACAGAAACCTATGTTAACATTGGCAATGGTTTGGCGACTCCTAATAAGCTCCACGGCAAATATAAGAACCAGAGTGGCCTCGCCTAGCCCTAATGTAGACCAAGACAGCTAGCATATTATACATGTTCTTTTAATTAACATCTTTTAGAATTTTGCAACCTGTTTCATACATATTTTTATATGAAAATGCTACAACGGTGATTGGTAAACGTCACTCAAGGGCTTACTGTTGTCTTACAGTTGACAACCAGCATTCTCATAATTACATTGATGATGCCAACAGCATCTGCCGTACCTACAACTGTAGAGAGTTAGACTGAATCTGAAGGTTGCCAGTTTGATCCCCGATTGGGTTTGCACTTCCTAAACCACTCTGTATAATGCAATAAGTAAAATGCATAATTACATTGCTTGTCTAAGAGACAAAAACAGTCAATTAACATGTGTGCTTGCTTAGTTTGTTCTGGAAAATCACAACTCTGGATAACTCAAGGAGATCTAAATGCATTACCCACTTTAACAGCCATAGTCAGGGACACAATGTTGACTGCTGCCTTGTTGGAGAATGTCTCCATCCTTGACTCATTGAAGCCACCCGAGTAGTGCTGCAATGGGCCATGGCATTAATGTGTGAAAATGGGTCTATTACACCTCAGAACAAAGGAAATTCTGGGCATGGAACTGATATAACACTGAATGAAATTGAATAAATGTTTGAACTTAATAAAATATATATTTGCTCGCCAGACTTTCCTGATTTGTAACGTTAACCATTTGGTGAAGAAAAAAAAGAGACAGGTGACCCTGGGAAAATGTGGCCCTGGGAAAATGTGTCAGTTGCCATTTGTTGACTGGAATGCCACCAGAGGGTAAGCCATTATAACCAACCAAGCAAACTCGTTAACTTTGTGCGATTCCCTAAAATCTACAAAAAACAAAGCTCCTTACTGTGCAAAGTAGGCAACGATCTTAATGGAATTATAATCTCTTAAAAAAAACACTTAAAAATATATTGTCATACACCTTTGAGGGAAGAACCAGGAAAGTGTTCATACAGACATACAAGGACAGTTCATTCTGAAACCGTGATCTACTCCTGAGAGGCCAGTACATGCCATAATCATTCCTGTAAAGCCATGAACATAAATTAATGTCAATGCGGACACATAAGGGATGTTGCCAGCAATAAGATCACTCAGAAGCCAGTATGCTTGCATGTATGCACACAGTAGGGCTGTATAACCACTCATACATACTGTACATACATTCATCCTGACACACCCTTACATAGCTGCAATGTAATGCAACACTGCCCGAAAGACCAGTGCTAAAGTGGCCTTGCAGTCACCCTCCTTTTGAGAGTGCATGATCGAGGACAGTCGACAGCAGGGGGGACTGGCTGGCTGCAGGCAAACATGAATCGTGATACTCAGGAGCTCAATAAAACATTCCCACACACCAAGGCCTCCCACTAGTTAAACCGAAAGACCCTCCCACCAGGAGCCTCAATTATAAGCATGGCGTACGCACAGAAGACTTACGCCACTCCCTATGCAAGAATTGGGATTTATAAAAAGCAAACTTGACGGGAAAATGTTCTTACAATTAACAGCCTGCAGTGAAAAACAAACAAAATAAAACAAGATTGTTACGTAAATGCAAATGAAGACATATTTGCAAAAAAATACAAACGTGCTGTTTCTTCTGTATGCCACTTCTGATGCTAATCCACGGCAAAGTTTAATAAATGAGGCCCCAGGACTTCACCTCCACCCATGCTGTGAGAGGAGTCCAATAACAGATGCTCCACATGGGGCCTGCTTCACCTCCAAACACACAAACAGCAACTCCAATCATTGTGTTAAATATATCGTGCCAATAGAATTAGACATGTTTACATTAGGATTTGATACATGTCAGCACACGTTTATTGCTCCATAGATTTAGTCAGGTGGGTAAAATCCTTCCAAGTCTGTGAAAATGACTGCTCTAATTAGAGCAGCTCGAGTCTAAAGGAGAGGGGAAGTAGAGAACTGGGTCATTATATTAAACATGTTCACTATATTAAAGAGTATAAAACATTGAAACAGGTAGGGACTACAAGCCAGAAATGTGCAATGTTTATCATTGCAAAACAAATTAAATAATGTCCTTATGTGCCCTACTTAAGACAGCCCTGGCCAATCCATCATCTTGTTTTTCTTTGTGTCAGATCCCAGTCGCCCAGTCATGTTTTTGCACTAGTTCGTTTTATGCTAATCACACTATAAAAAACATTGACCTCATTATGTGTACACTGTGCTAATGCCGTGCTGTGCAAGTGAGACAAAGGGTAGAGGTGTTCATCCTGAAAAGTATAATTACACTAACAAACAATACATTTCAATGCTGAATACATCAAATTAAGAAACTAGTTGCTCGTGAGTAAGTAGTGTAAAATTCAAGGAAGCAGGCTTTCTATTGGAAGACAAATTAAGGAAATTGATGCTAGAAATTGGTTTTGTTTACTATTTTCTATAATGACATGCTGTGTACCAATTGCCCTGTATATTATTTAGAACATTTTGGTTAGCATTGAATTAATGCAGAAAGCCAGATAATTAATAAAGTGTAATAACTGCCATTCTTTCATTTTGGTACAGTGAATAATCTTATCAGCAAGTTATACACACAATATTCCACGAAGACCTCCTCAAATCTGTACAGCTATATTATACTATGGTATATGAAATAGATATTCAAACCAGCCTTTAGGTGAAAGGCAGCTTTTGAATATTCACTCTCAAACTACAGCCAGGTCCATCAATATTTGGACATTGACTAAGTTTCAGATGGTTGGACATTGACATATGATTGTTTCAGATGGTTACCACATTGGATTTGAAATTAAATAACAAATATGAGCTAGATGTGCAGACTTGCACCTTTGAGGTTATTTACATCCAAATCAGGTGAACGGTGTAGAAAGTACTTCACTTTAAAAATGGCCCCTACCCCCATTTTAGGGTATTTGGACAATTGGCTGCTCAGCGGTTTAATGGCCAGGTGTGTTATTCCCTCATTAGTTAATATACAAGTAACCAGATAGAATTTCAAGTGTGGCATTTGCCTTTTGTGAACCATCAATATGAAGTAAAAAAGATCTGTCAATACCAGTGAAGCGGGGCTAAAAATTCTAAACAAATCCATCAAAGATAGCAAAAACATTAGGTTTATCCAAATTAACTATTCTTAAAAAGAAAGAACACACTGGTGAGCTCAGGAACTCCAAAAGGCCCGGAAGGTCACAGAAAACTAATATGGTAGATAAAATAATTACTTCCCTGGTGAAAAACCCATTCACAACAGTTAGCTATGTCAAGAACACCCTCTATGACCCTCATACTCAACTCTGGACCTCGAAGCAAGATCCACTCCATTTTTCAATGCAACCCTCTAATCTGGGACCTATTTTGACCTGGGACACCAGGTGAATACAATTAATGTTGATGTAGAACAGCAAACCAGCAGGCTTCGGACCACGTAGGGTTAGACTTGAATACCCCTGCTCTTTGAAGTAGGCTAATCTGTGTCAAAATCAACAACCAAGAAAATACTTCAGAGTAAATAGAGGGATTACCACTAAAGACAAAACCATCAGTAAGCCTCAAAATAAGGAAGACCAGATTAGTTTGCTCAAAAACGCTGTACAGCTCTGTAACAAAATCATATAGACAGACAAAGATCAACTTGTACCAGAATGATGGGAAGAGAGAAGTATGCAGAAGGGAAGGAACTGCTCATGAACTGAAGCATAGTGGAGGTAGTGTTACGGCAAGGGCATATATGTAACCTGTATTTACTAATGACGTGACTGCTGACGAAAGCAGCTGGATGAATTCTGTGTTTAGGGTTATATCATCTTTTCATATTTAGACAACTGCTGCAAAACCCATTGGTTAACATTTCACAGTTCACAAAGGGTGGGAGAAGAAAATCGATACTGCAATATATAATAATTAGAGCTCGGCTAATTAATCGTCCAGGCCGATTAATTATGGCCGTTTGAGTTTATTATTTCAAAATAATTATTAATCTGCATTTTTACTCGTCGATTATGGCCAATACTTTTTATGGAGAGAAACCACATCCTCTAGTGTTACAATTAGATAGAAAATAACTTGGAAACTGCATGCAGCCAGCCTATCTGTCGTGAGACAGCCCACCTGTCCCAAGCTGCAGCAACTCAAGTCTGGAGGAAGTTGTGATTGCAGAGAAGCCGTGGTAAGTTTGTAGCATGAAAGGGGATCAATTAAAATCAGTTGCATATAATCACTTGTTAGCTTCACATGGTTAATATTAGTCTAGAATAGTGGGTAGAGGTTCACTGCTTTCATTCAGACAGAACTGTTTGCATTTTTTAAATCAAACAAAATTTTATCTGTTCTGTTTTCCTCAAGGCTTTCAGGGAAAAATGACCAGTTTAAAAATAACTGCTCCACAAGGGTTAACTAGCTATTGCATTGCATACAGTATCAAAAACGTGTACTGGCACCAAATGAGTGCTGGTTTAATTAATCCAGTCAAATGTTATATGTTTAATGAAATTAGCTGACTGTGTATAACTAGCTGCATACTAGTTGCCGATTTTAGGGTTAGGGCAACATTTTGTCTGAATTGCAGAGGGCAGTCCACCAGCAAAAAGATTGGAATGTTCCTGAACTTAATGTTCCTGGTAAATCCCTGCATATTCAAAAAAAAATATTTGAAGCTGTGATCCCCTTTTCATTTTCCGACTCCTCATGCAAGAGAATAATTCTGTAGTTAAACACGAAATCCCATGTTTCTCAGTTACTGCTTTTGTTAAATTTATATTCATTGCCATATTTGTGTATTGATTTTGAACCCAGATATATTTATCAAGTGCTTCTAGAAATTCAGTCGGATATCGGTGTCTTTACTCCTGTTGTGCAGCACCAAATCCGATTGGTTAATAAAAGGACAACTATGAAAATGCACAAACTAAATGTATTTTGAGGCAAAACCAAAGGTTTTGTTTTACAAAACAGATTTAATCGGCGAAGTTGTATCAAATACAAATCGTACTATGCCTATTATTAAAATAAAACTGTAAAAACTAATTCAAATAACAACCAAAGGTAGCGTATATTCAGTTCTCAGCATGTCCATAATCTGAATTATAAACTATAGTTTTATCAGTCAAACATCTAAGGATGTTTTTCTCCTAACCTCCTTAGTATTCTTGTTACTTCAGGGCTTTGGGATTCTACTGTATATTTATTTACTGTCATTAATTGGATGATGTAATCAATGTAATCCTATAAATTCCAGCAAATTGTCACGGTTTTATTATAGTATTCAAATATTTGGCAGATTTTTATCTTTGTATGAATAATTGAAATTTTTAGCGTGGTCTAATTAAGAAATACAGAAAATCACATGTATTGTTTTGTAATACATGCAGAACTGTGAGAATCGCAATACATATCATATAAGAACAGGAGTATCACGATAATGTTGTATCAATTCTCAGCCAAACAGTGCCCCCAATACTTGAATGCAAAGAATTGGAATGTTTTGCAATGGCCAAGTCAATCATCTGACTTAAATCCAATTGAGCATTTACTTTACTTGCTTAAGGCAAAACGCCCAGGAACAAGCAGGAACTGAAGACTGACTGCGTTAAAAGCCTGTCAGAGCATCACCAGGGAAGAAACCCAGCATCTGGCGATGTCTATGTGTTCCAGACTTCAGGCAGACTGAAAAGGATTTGCCACCAAGTATTTAAACTCACAATTTATGATTTAGTTTTTTGTCCAATTTCACTTGAGCCCCTAAAAATTATTGGGGTGCTATGTATAAAATGTGTTGTTATTCCAACAACGTTCATAAAATAAGTTTGAAAAAAAACTTGAATTAAAGACAAGAGTCTACACTTACAGCACATGTTGATTGTTTCCTTTCCAATTAATTGTGGTGGTGTACAGAGCCAAATGATGACAATTGTGTTACTCTCCAAATATTTTCTGGCCTGTGTGTCAAATGCCAGAATAAAATGGAGATTGAAGGTGTACCTGTTTCCATCCTGCTGCTTTCTGTCAAAAGAGATGCTGCGGGAGATGGCCCCCTGTGCATAATGGAACATCTGCTGCCCGGGGCTGGGGGCCTGGGTGGGTGAGGCCCGAGACAAGGGAGGACCACCACCCGGAGCAGTCGAGACACGATGCCAGCCTGCAGCCACGGAGGTCTTGTACTCAACCACTGGGACACGGTACATCTCAGAGCAGCTCCTGATTTAAACAAATCAATGACGACCAATTAGAAGTATTACAAAAACTATGCAAGTAGAATTTTTAAACAATTTTTTTTACAAATGATCTTGCATTGCAAGCAGGATGCATATTGTATGTTCTTAAAAGAAGCATGAGTAATAACAATACATCTATAGAAGTCACAGCATTTAAGTTGTTTTTGAAATTGTGATGTTGTCGATATCAATGATGTCTGTCATCGATCATGTGTGGAAGTCATCACTGAGCCCTATAGGGCAGATTGCATTTTAAAACTACTACTTTCAGTGATATTACGGTAAGCCTTTAAATGATACAGCCTGTGTATATCAGTGCTGTGCAGCCAAAACGAGTCCCCGCTTGATACTCCATTTCTTTCTCTGAGGTGTCTAGTTTAGTACTTTCTCTATCGCTCTGCTGTGCAATATATACTACACATCCGGACTAAAATGGCAGCCCTGAACAATAGTTTTGCAATCACTAAAGAGATGTTCCCCTGCCTGTTTAGTAATATATGAAACCTCAATACTTCCAAAGAGGAAAAGCCCGGCTCACTTTCAATTCTGCCTTATTAAACCACAGGATCATTAAACCTGCATGTCTCTTTCTAAAACTACAAAAAATACAAAAACAATGTTTTAGGACGAGTAAACATTAAGAACTAGCATATTCGATCCAGGGGTTAAAAACACATTATATCAACAACAATAAAATAACAAAACCAACATTTCACAATATTTAGCCTAACTGGCAACAAATGCATATTATGGAAAAAATAATCACGTGTATTTGCAGAAATTGGTTATATTGTCCCTGTATTATTATAAAATTCAGGCTGACAGGACAAATGAATGGAATGTTACATAGTGCAGCTGTAATCCTATTCTCTGAGTAGAAAATGGATAACCTTGTCATGTTATTTGGGACCAGCTGGTGCCAAATATATCAGCA